>SJYC01022983.1:0-10110 GCA_006408675.1 Madoqua kirkii | reverse complement strand
TTTGCATTGAGGCTACATTGGAGTGACACCATGGTTATGTTATATGGGTTATGTTGTAACTGTGTTATTGCTACATTATGTCTATGCTGTGCCTGCTGCTAAGGCTGCTGTGTCTGCCAAAAAAAAGGCTGTGTTATGGCTGCCATGTCAGCCAGCCAGGAGAAAATAAGCGTGTCTGCAGTTCCTACATCTCCTCGCATCTTCTTCCAGCCTTTTAGCTTGAGCATTGCTGATCCTAGGTTCAGTGAACAGTATGGACAGTGTAAACGGATAGACATTTGGCACTGTGAGAAGGATCAATGGTACAGTTACAATGTTATGAACTTCCATCCACATTTCTTCAGATGCTCTGTCAGATCTAATCCCTTGTGCCTATTTGTCACTTCCACTGTATAATCTTCCCTGATGGCTCAGATGGTAAAGCGTCTGCCTACAATGCGGGAGACCAGGGTTCAATCCCTGGGTCAGGAAGAGCTCCTGAGAAGGAAATGTTAACCCACTCCAGTATTCTTGCCTGGAAAATCCCATGGACCAAGAAGCCTGGTAGACTACAGGCCATGGGGTCCCAAAGAGTCGGACATGACTGAGCGACTTCACTTTCACCATATAATCATAAGGGACTTGATTTCTATCATACCTGAATGGCATAGTGATTTTCCCTACTGTCTTCAATGTAAGTCTGAATTTGGAATAAGGAGTTAATGATCTGAGCCACAGTCAGCTCTCAGTCTTGTTTCTGCTGACTGTATAGAGCTTCTCCATCTTTGGTGCTGCAAAGAATGGCAAAGGTGGCTGCAAAGAATATAATCAATATGATTTCAGTACTGACCATCTGGTCATGTCCATGTGTAGAGTCATCTCTTGTGTTGTTGGAAGGGAGTGTCTGCTATGATCAGTGTGTTCTCTTGGCAAAACTATGTTAGCATTTGCTCTGCTTTATCTTATACTCCAAGGCCAAACTTTTCCTATTAATCCAGGTATCTCTTGACTTCCTACTTTTGCATTCCAGTCCCATATGATGAAAAGGACATCATTTTTTGATGTTAGTTCTAGAAGGTCTTGTAGGTCGTTATAGAACTGTTCAACTTCAGCTTCTTTGGCATTAGTCATTGGGGCATAGACTTGGATTACTGTGATATTGAATGGTTTGCCTTGGAAATGAACAGAGATCTATTATTTTTGAGATGCACCTTCAGACTCTATTGTTATCTAAGAAGGTTATGCTATTTGTTCTAAGGGATTCTTGCCCACAGTGGTAGATACAATGGTCATGAGAATTAAATTCACCCATTTCTGTCCATTTTACTTCACTGATTCCTAAAATGTCAATGTTCACTCTTCCATCTCCTGTTTAACCACTTCCATTTTACCTTAATTTTGGACCTAACATTCCAGGTCCCTATGCAATATTGTTCTTTAGAACATCAGACTTCACTTTCACCACCAGACACATCCACAACTGGGTGTTGTTTCTGCTTTGGCTCATTCCCTTCATCCCTTCTGGAGCTATTTCTTTGCTTTTCTCCAGTAGCATATTGGGCATCTACCAATCTGGGGAGCTTATCTTTCAGTGTCCTATATGTTTCCTTTTCCTACTGTTCCATGGGGTTCTCAAGGCAAGAATGCTGAAGTGACTTCCCATTCCCTTCTTGGACCACTTTTGTCAGAATGCTCAACTATGACCCATCCATCTTGGCTGGCCCTACACGGCATGGCTCATAGGCATTACTCATACTTTCATAGAGGTAAAGATGGCAGTGATCCATGTGGACAACTTGGTTAGCTTCCTGTGACTGGTTCATTCTTTCTGCCCTCCGATGGCTGAGGGTAAAAGGCTTCTAGAAGCTTCCTGATAGAGGAGACTGGCTGTGGGAAAGACTGGGTCTTGCTCTGGTGGGCAATGCCATGCTCATTTTTTTTTTCTTTAAGAAAACATGTTTAAAGCATGAGACAAGTGGTCAAATTAGAGAAAAGATTTGTAAGTCACATATGCAGCAAAAGACTTGAATGATAAATATATAAACACAAAAATAGCCCAACAATAAGAAAATAACCCACTATATGGAAAACAAGCCAAAGGATTTGAGTGAAAAATTTGCCACAGAGAATATAAAAATAGCAGATACACACATGAAAAGATATCCAGCATTATTAATCTCTGGGAAACATGAATTACAGCCAGTATGAGAAGCCGTTGTGTTTCCTATTATTATTATATATATATATAATTGCTCAGTTGTGTCTCACTCTGCAGCCCCATTCCATACAGTCCATGGAATTTTCCAGGGCAGAATACTGGAGTGGCTAGCCTTTCCATTCTCCAGAGGATCTTCCCAACCCAGGGATCAAACCCACGTCTTCCCCATTGCATGCAGATTCTTTACCAGCTGAGCCACAAGGAAAGCCCAAGAATACTGGAGTGGGTAGCTGTCTGGGAAGCCTGTATTTCCTATTATAACAGCCAAAATTGAAAAAATACTGACTATAGTTTCTAGTGATATGTGGAATAATGATCTCTCAGACACTTCTACTGAGATAATTATATGGTTTCTTGTAAGTTTAAACATACGCCATTTATATAATCCAGAAATTCTACTTGTAGTCATTTACTTTAGACAAATGAAAACTTACATTCACAATAAAAAACCTGCATATTAAAGTTTAGAGAAGCTCTACTTATACTGTCAAAACTAGAAACAACTCAACGTCTTTCAGTGAGACAATGAGTCAATATATTGTGATAAATCCATAAAAATGAAGTACTATTAGCAATAAATGCAGTCCATGGGATAGCAAAGAGTCAAACAGGACTGAGTGACTGAACTGATTGAGCAATAAAAATAAATGATTTTATCCATTGTTTTTCTTCTGTGGTTTATATATTTAAATTCCATTAGATTATAGTTGGTTTACAATGTTGTGTTAATGTCAGGACAAGTGATTCAGGTATACACATATATATATTCAAGGAATTAACTATTGATACAGGCAAATTCGATGAAATTTACATGGATTAAGCTGAGTGAAAAAAGTCAGTCTCAAAAAGCTAAATGGAATGAGTCTCCATTTGTAAAACATTCTCAGAACTCTAGCAAGGGAAAGCATCACTGTTCTAGGGGTTGGGTTTTACAAAAGAGCATGACCTGAAGAGATGGCCCAAGAGAGTGCCTTTTTTTTTTTTTTTTTAGTGGGGAGGGGGCGGTGATGGAACCGCTTTTTGTCTTACTATGGGTATAGCAACATGTACGTGTGCTGTGCTGCGTGTGCTGTGCTTAGTCACTCAGTCAAGTCCAGCTCTTTATGACTCCGTGGACTGTAGCTCACCCAGCTCCTCTGTCCATGGGAATTCTTCAGACAAGAATACTGGAGGGGGTTGTGATGCCTTCCTCCAGGGGCTCTTCCTAACTGAGGGATCAAACCCAGTTCTCCCAGGTGGATTCTTTATTGACTGAGCCACCAGGGAAGCCCAAGAATAATGGAGTGGGTAGCCTACCCCCTTCTTCAGAGGATCTTCCCCTCTTAGGAATTGAACAATGTCTCCTGCATTGCAGGCGGATTGTTTACCAGCTGAATGTGCTAAAATTCACAGAACTGTGAACAGTATGTGATATTTTAAAAATATCTAAAAATATTGAAATCATCAAAATTCATACTGATATTTCTAAAATGTATCTTCTCTGGTGTTTCACAAATATATGTGAACATCCTACCATATAAAAACAAAAAATAATAAATTAGAACACAATAAGAATGAAAAGCAAAGGAGCAACAAAGCATTTATAAGTGAATAGTGCTGAGAAAAACATATTGCTGGAATGCTGTAATTATGACATACAATATCAATCTTTATCAATATATTCTTTTAGGTTTATTATTGACAAACAGCTCTGTGTAGCCACTTGACTTTACTTTAATGTTGATGTTTTTATTAATAGACATTTATTCTAAGTAGATATTCACCAGTTATTTCTGAAACCTTTTTTTTGAGTCTTATAGATGACCCATATGCATAGAAACAATTGAATTTTAATGCACTCTGTAAAAATTGTCCAAAAGCATTTAATGAATACTCTGGTTCATGTAATAAGATATTACTATTCACATCTAGGGATTCCAAAGTAAATACATATTGAATAGGAATGAATATTTATGGCTATTCCCATAATTATTCTATGAAGGCATTATCTGATTATTGACCTAATGAGATCCAATTCTAAATGTATTTACTTCACAATTTAAAAGTAATGACCTCATTTTACAAGGAAGGTAAATTTACAAACTCTTCACATACCTGATGCATCTAAGACTAAATGCTGTACTTAAAGAATTTTAAATATTTAAAATCATGCATAGGTTTTAGATTCAAGATTTATCTCTTTTGCTTGATTGTCCCTTGTTGAAGTGTTGACGTAAAAGAAACCTACCTGAGTCTTTCAGAGAAACCTTGGCTGTTTAATATTTGAAAGCCAAAAACCAGTACTTTTCCTGTAAGTACAGCTTTTGAAAAGCTGTGTTGCAAGATTTCTTCAAAAGTGGTTTGTTTCTCATTTCTTTTAACTGAACAAAGAAATATTGCCCTAAATTACTCATGTACTTTATGAATATTTTTAAACAAAAGCACCTATTATACACCAACTTCTGGAAAATACACTGGTAATATACTGGTGTTATGGACAGCATTATATCCCTTCCCCAAAGAAGTCCTAACATCAAGGACTGCAGAATGTAACTGCATTTTGGAGATAGGGTCTTTAAAGAAATAATTAAGTTAAAATAAAATTTATAGGATGAGTCCTATTCCAATATGGCTGATGACATAAAAAGAGAAGGCTGGAAAATAAACATTCAGAAGGAGACCTTGTTGATACAGGGAGAAGATAGCCATCTACTAGCCAAGTAGAGAGCTATTAGAAGAAATCAGTCTTTGGGCAACTTGATCTGATTTCTAACCTCTGCAACTGTGGGAAAATAACTTATTGTTTCAGCCACCCAGTCTCTGGTACTTTGTTACAGCAGCCCTAGGAAACTAATACAAAATGGCAAGGAAAATAGATGCAATATGTATTCTAGAAACAAATCAAGTAAGGGAGCAGAAATAAAGATGTGACACAGGTAAAGATTAACATAGATCCTAAGGAACTGATGAATACTACAGAGGTGGTGCTCTGTTCTTCAGGAGTGTGGAGGTGATCTTTAAAAGTGAGTCATTCAATTAAATAAAAGGAAAATTATTCAAGGCAGCAAGTGAATAAGCAATTCCAGTATAGTTGGAATTCTCTAAATGAGTAGGAGAGCAGTGGGTGGTGGATAGAGAGGCAGGAAGGGTGGGATCAAGCAGAATATTTTAAGATTCACTTCAGAATCTTCAGCTTTATTACTATTATTATTTGGTCCCATCTTTAGCCTTTGGCAATTTCTAGGAGAAAACTTCTGGTCTTTCTCCTGTGGATTTACTTTTTAGAATTGCTGTCTTTGTGTTTAAAACACTGTCTGAATCTGTTAACACCTTTCAAGAAGCCCTAGAAAAAAGCAAAATATTAAGCCAAAGTATTTCAAATCCCTTTGGATTTTAATCTGTGACTCTATGAATATTTTTTGTCTATTAATTATATATTGCTTTGACATACAGATACAAACTCAGTAGCAAGACAGACTAAAAAATGTATTTGCTATAAGACTTATGCCATGACTTTTATAAAAGAGTCTTTGAAGCATGCTTTTATTAATATAGATTGTATGTATGTATACTTTTATATCTGGTTGACTGCCTGCATCCATGAAATTAAAAGACACTTGCTCTTTGAAAGAAAATCTGACAAATATAGGTGGTATATTGAAAAGAAGAGCCATTAGTTTTTTGACCAAGATCTGTCTAGCCAAAGTTATGGTTTTTCCAGTAGTCATGTATAGACGTGAGAGTTGGACCTTAAAGAAGGCTGAGTGCCAAATATTGGATGCTTTCAAATTTTGTTGCTGGGGAAGACTCTTGATAGTCAGACTCCTGATACTATTCCCTTGGATAGTAAGGAGATCAAAAGAGTCAATTCTAAAGGAAATTAATCCTGAATACTCATTAGAAGGACTGTTGCTGAAGCTGAAGCTCTAGTATTTTCACCACCTAATGTGAACAGTCAACCAATTGGAAAAGACCCTGATGCTGGGAAAGATTGAAGGTGGGAGGAGAAGAGGATGACAGAGGATGAGATGGTTGGATGGCATCACTGATTCAGTGGACATAAATTTGAGCAAACTCCTGGAGACAGTGAAGGATGGGGAAGCCTTGTGCAGCCTGGTGCTGCAGTCCATGGAGTCATGAAAAGTCAGCCACAACTAAGTAACAACAGCAGCAAAATATCTGGTTTTTCACTTACTATGTAATTATTGACTGTGCATTGTTTGATTACCTTCTACTAGATGCTAAGTGTTACATTCATACTAGCCCTCTTTCTTTGTTCTTAGCATCCAGAAAACACAAGAGATGACACTACACATTAACATCACCAGATGGTCAATACTGAAATCACATTGATTATATTCTTTGTAGTTGAGGATGGAGAAGCACTATACAGTCAGAAAAACAAGTTGGGGAGGTGACTGTGGCTTAGATCATAAACTAGTTATTGCAAAATTCAGGCTTAAATTGAAGAAAATAGAGGAAACCACTAGACAATTCAGGTATGACCTAAAAGAGATCCCTTACAATTATACACTGGAAGTGACAAATAGATTCAAAGGTTTAGTTCAAATAGACAGAGTGGCTGAAGAACTATAGCCAGAGGTTCATGACTTTGTACAGTACGCAGTGATCAAAACCATCCCCAAGAAAACTAAATGCAAAGAAGCAAAATGGTTATCTGAGGAGGCCTTATAAATAGCTGAGAAAAGAAGAGAAGCAAAAAGCAAAGGACAGAAGGAAAGATATACCCATCTGAATGCAGAGTTCCAAAGAATAGCAAGGAAAAATAAGAAAGCCTTCCTCAGTGAACATTGCAAAGAAATAGAGGAAAACAACAGAATGGAAAAGACTAGAGATCTTTTCAAGAAAACTAGAGATATCAAGGGAATTTTCATGCAAAGATGGGCATAATAAAGGACAGAAATGGTATGGACCTAACAGAAGCAGAAGATAAGAATTAGCAAGAATACACAAAAGAACTATACAAAAAAAGATCTTAATGATTCATATAACCATGATGGTGTGATCAGTCACCTAGAGCAATGTATCCTGGAGTGAAAAATCAAGTGGGCTTTAGGAAGCATCACTAAAATCAAAGCTAGTGGAAGTGATGGAATTCCAATTGAGCTATCTGAAATCCTAAAAGATGATGCTGTGAAAGGGCTGCACAAATTTGGAAAACTCAGCAGTGGCCACAGGTCTGGGAAAAGTCAGTTTTCATTCCAGTTCCAAAGGCCAATGCCAACGGATGTCCAAGTTACCACACAATTACAGTCATTTCACATGCTGGTAAGGTAATGCTCAAAATCCTCCAAGCTAGAGTTCAACAGCAGGTGAACTGAGAACTTACAGATGTTCAAACTGGATTTTGAAAAGGCAGGGGAACTGGAGATCAAATTGTCAATATCTGTCGGATCACAGAAAAAGCAAGGGAATTGCAGAAAAAAAAAAATCTACTTCTACTTCATTAACTACACTGAAGCCCGTGTGGATCACAACAAACTGTAGAAAGTTCTTAACAGATGGGAATATCAGATGATCTTACCTACCTCCTGAGAAATCTGTATGCAGGTCAAGAACAACAGTTAGAACTCAATGTGGAACAACAGACTGGTTCCTAAGTGGGAAAGGAGTATGTCAAGGCTGTATATTGTCACCTTGCTTATTTAACTTATATGCAGATACATCATGAGAAACGTTGGCTTGGATGAAGCACAAGCTGGAATCAAGATTGCCAGAAGAAATATCAATAACCTCAAATATGCAGATGACAACACTTTCATAGCAGAAATCAAAGAGGAACTATAGATACTCTTGATGAAAGTGCAAGAGGAGAGTGAAAAAGCTGGCTTCAAAGTCAACTTTCAAAAACTGAAGGTCACGCATCTGGTCTAATCACTTCATGGCCAATAGATGGGGAAAAAATAGAAACAGTGGCAGACATTATTTTCTTGGGCTCCAAAGTCACTGCAGATGGTTACTGCAGCCATGAAATTAAAGGACACTTTCTTGCTCCTTTGAAGAGAATCTATGACAATCTAGATAACGTATTAAAAAGGAGAGACATTACATTGCTAAAAAACGTCCATAGAGTCAAAGTTATGGTTTTTCTAGTAATCATGTATGGATGTGAGGGCTGAACCATAAAGAAGGCTGAATGCCGAAGAAGTTGGTGCTTTTGAACTGTGGTGTTGGAGAAGACTTGAGATTCTTTTTGACTCCAGGGAGATCAAATTGGCCCATCCTAAAGGAATCAATCCTGAATATTCATTTCAAGGGCTGATGCTGAGGCTGAAGCTCCAATACTTTGGCCAATTGATGGAAAGATTTGACTCATTAGAAAAGACCCTGATGCTGGGAAAGATTTAAGGCAGAATGAGAAGGGGAAGACAGAGGATGAGATGGTTGTATGGCATCACTGACTCAATGGACATGAGTTTGAGTAAGCTCTAGAAGATGGTCAAGGACAGGGAAGCCTGGCATGCTGCAGTCCACGGGGTCGCAAAGAGTCGGACATGACTGACTAAATAGAAGCATCCAGAGAGAGAGACTGCTATTAAGATGCCCAATAAATAAATATGTAATATATAAATTGTGATGGATGCTTAGAAAGAAAAAGACTGGATACAGAAATTAAAATGCAATTAAGGAAAGAAAAATCTATTAAAGTGGAACATTTTCATCTTTGAAAGATGGGAAGAAATCAGCTATATGAAATGGATACAAAAACATCCCAGGAATAGGTAATTATAAATTCAGAGACACTGAATTGGGACTGATCTATTTTCTAGAGACTAGACAGCAGTCAGAACGGTGGGAATATAGTGTCACACCAGATGAAGTTAGAAAGGTAAATATGAAACCAATCATGGCTTTATAGTATATGGCCAGGAGTTTGGTTTTATATAAAGTGGAATGGAAAGCCAGTGAATGCTAGCAGGGTGGTTAGTGAGTTAAATCAGAAGTTATTGCAGAAAAGTTATAAAAGTATTCAGTGGTCTAGAGCTCAGGTTTTTTTTATCCCTTTATCTTCTTATGCTGTCCAGGCTGAATTTTATTTGAGCTACTATATTTGTTTCATTCAGTTTAATTTACTGGATTTTAGATCAATATTGTATGTTAAATGGGAAAACAGAATGTATTTCCCTTCATAAAAATGACTTCAGTAAAAATAAAAAATGGTGGAATGATTGCCTTTACTCATTATTATCTTACATATATATATACATATATATATACATGTATGTATGTATGTATATATATATATATATATATAGTGACTGATCTTCATCATATCAAATCTGATTTTAAATGCTTGAATTAAAACTTTTTTAAGACAAGTTTTAATAAAACTCAACTCTATCTTGGTTTCTGTATCTGCAAGTACAGAAAAATTCTTTTAACAAGTAGAATAAAACTAAATAAGAATACATTTATGGTGCCACAGATTTATTTTGAAGTTTCAACAGTGATACAATTAAAGTAGAATTTTTGTAGGCAGAATGCACAGGAGAAAGAGGAGCCAATATATATATACATGTATGTATGTATGTATATATATATATATATATATAGTGACTGATCTTCATCATATCAAATCTGATTTTAAATGCTTGAATTAAAACTTTTTTAAGACAAGTTTTAATAAAACTCAACTCTATCTTGGTTTCTGTATCTGCAAGTACAGAAAAATTCTTTTAACAAGTAGAATAAAACTAAATAAGAATACATTTATGGTGCCACAGATTTATTTTGAAGTTTCAACAGTGATACAATTAAAGTAGAATTTTTGTAGGCAGAATGCACAGGAGAAAGAGGAGCAAATCAGCAGATATGAGAGGGAGTACCATAAAGAACTTGCAAAAAATGTTAAGATTAAAATTATTTAAGCAACACAAGTCTTTCCTGCCTATAGAGACTTTTATTTCTTTGAA
>SJYC01022981.1:0-20029 GCA_006408675.1 Madoqua kirkii | reverse complement strand
TCAATCTTCCATTACATTTGTGCTTTCCTTATTAAGGATAACTTATAAAACTCAAATAACAGTATTGAAATATAATATTGGAAGTATTTTCCATATTAAAATTGCTTTGAAGCTTATGCTTTATGTAGTCTTAATATTAGGAATTTTATTATTTTTCATTTATTATTCAGGTAGACACACAAAGTATAAGATATTGAATGGGGCAGATTTCTAACTGAATTATCCTTCAGGGTGTAGTTAGTTGGAGACTCTGTTTTCAATGACTCAGTCCACCACCAATAAAGCAATATAATTATACAGCAATAAAATGACAGGATAATAGAAGGCAAATCTGTTATGAGAGCATCAGAGTCTAAACTACTAGTGCCGGTGGGGTGGCGCTGCCAGTCCTGTAGTCTAATCAATACTGAGGAAAATAGAATTTCAGTATTGTCTTAGCCAGAGTGCTAGGCTTAAGACAGGTAGGATACTAACGTTCAAAAGTTTAAAAAAATCAAAACATAATCCAATAACTTAACAGGAACTGAAGCTTTGCTGGTGCTATTACTGAAATAGCTCTGAATATGAGGTTCTGTCCAAACCATCAGAAAGCAAGAATAGGCAGTATTGCTAACAAAGTATCGCAGAGATGGACAGCTCTGCTATAGACAGCTCAGGCAGAGCTGGAGGCCCATCTAAACCCCATCCTTTGCGAGATGGGTGGCTCTGAGGATTCAGTTCAGTTCAGTTCAGTCGCTCAGTCGTGTCTGACTTTGTGACCCCACGGACTGCAGGGAACCATGCCAGGCTTCCCTGTCCATCACCAACTCCCGGAGCTCACTCAAACTCATGTTCATCAAGTCGGTAATGCCATCCAACCATCTCATCCTCTATCGTCAGCTTCCCTTCCTGCCTTCAATCTTTCCCAGCATTAGGGTCTTTTCCAATGAGTCAGCTCTTCACATCCGGTGGCCAAAGTATCGAAGCTTCAACTTCAACATCAGTTCTTCCAATGAATATTCAGTATTGATTTCCTTTAATTCAATGCTCTGAGCATTACCAAACTATTTACATTAGGAAGTTGAGTTGTATATGACTTTTTGAGACCCCATGAACTGTACAGTCCATGGAATTCTCCAGGCCAGAATACTGGAATGGGTAGCCTTTCCCTTCCGCATTGCAGTCTGATTCTTTACAAGCTGAGCCACAAGGAAAGCTCGAGAATACTGGAGGGGGTAGCCTATCCCTTCTCCAGAGGATCTTCCCAGCAATCGAACTGGGGTCTCCTGTATTGCGGGCAGATTCTTTTTTTTTTTTTTTTTAATTTTTATTTTTTGTTTAATGCTTATTCCATTTCACAGTACTGCATTGGCGGGCAGATTCTTTATCAACTGAGCTATCAGGGAAGACTTTACCCACCAAATTCCCTTTAAAAAGCATCATATAGCTCTTGTTGCTGTTGTTGTTCAGTCACTAAGTCCTGTAATGTCTTTGTGACTTCATGGACTGAAACACGCCAAGCTTCTCGGGCCTTCACTCTCTGCTAGACTTTGCTCAAATTCATGTCCACTGAGTTGGTGATGCCATTCAGTCATCTCATTCTCTGTCACCCCCTTCTCCTTTTGCCCTTTTGAACATCCGCGTCTTTTCCAGTGAGTCAGTTGTTCATATTAGGTGGCCAGAGTACTGGAGTTTCAACTTCAGCATCAGTCCTTCCAGTGAATATTCAGTGTTGATTCCCTTTAGAATTTAGTTTGAACTTCTTACTGTCCAAAGGACTCTGAAGAGTCTTCTTGAGCACCAAAATTTGAAAGCATCAGTTCTTTGGTGCTCAGCCTCCATTATGGTCCAGTTTTCACATCTTTACATGACTACTGGAAAAACCGTAACTTTGACTATAGGGGCTTTTGTTGGCAAAGTGATGTCTTGCTTTTTAATATGCTGTCTAGGTTTGCATAGCTTTTCTCCCAAGGAACAAGTGTCTTTTAATTTCTTGGCTGCAGTCACCATCCACAGTGATTTTAGTCTGATGTATAAAATGGTTCTTATGGAAATTTTAAGATTTGATGTACAGCATTAAAAATATTCTTACAGGCAAATTTCAGTTAGTTCAGTTGCTCAGTCTTGCCTGATTTTTTTTAACCCCATGGACTGTAGCACACCAGCCTTCTCTGTCCATTACCAACTCCTAGAGCTTCCTCAAACTCATGTCCATTGAGTCAGTGATGCCATCCAACCATCTCATCCTCTGTCGTCCCCTTCTCCTCCTGCCAAGATTAGTTTAATGTTTTTCTTAAAACTGTGGTGATTTATTGTTTGGCATAATGAAATTTTAGTGACTGTTTAAAATATATTGTATTAATCTGATGACTGTGATTTTCACCACAAATGAGAAAATTCCATCAGAGTTAATTCAAGAGAGAATTTTACTGATGAAGCCAAATCAATTCTAAAGAAGATTCTATATTCTCACTGTGTTGATACAATGTTTAGGCAATAAATATTCCTTCCCATATAAAAAACATTAAATTTACTATTATGCTATTAGTGACTTTAAAATATATTGTATTAATCTGATGACTGTGATTTTCACCACAAATGAGAAAATTCCATCAGAGTTAATTCAAGAGAGAATTTTACTGATGAAACCAAATCAATTCTAAAGAAGATTCTATATTCTCACTGTGTTGATACAATGTTTAGGCAATAAATATTCCTTCCCATATAAAAAACATTAAATTTACTATTATGCTATTGGAATAGGAAATGTTGAATTGGTTCATGTTTGTTTGAATGAACAGATAAAGAAATGACTTGTTATGTGAGGTGTGTGGTTTCTGGGGTCTGAAAAAGCTGAGAGCTGAGATGAGGATGATTCTGATTTGAATCACTCTTCATTCCTTATATTTCAAAAAGAAGCCAAACCTCAGATGACCTGATGCCACTGAGTTTAGGGACTGTTCAAAGACAGATAGATATTTTGCAATTTTGCCCATATATGTCTTTTCTGGCAGATTTACTCTTGGCATAATGTGTGAGCTTCCGTGAAACAAATTTTGAAACTACCTAGAGTTCTCACAGCAATAAAAAACCTTTTCAAAAACCCTTTAGCTTTCAGAATTTGGTAATGGAAATGTGAAAATCCCCTTCTCTGGGCCTGTGCCTTCTTACAAGCCTACCATCCTATTTGGCATGTAAACATTTCCCCATAGCCCTAGAGACTCCTATCGACAAATTTATTAAACTTGTCTTATCCAGAATGTTAATGTTTCTGTAAATCTTCACCATCTGTTGTACTCTCTAATTGCAAATGTGGAGCAAACATAATTCATGAGTTTATCATAATAAATTTAGGTAAGTGATTTAAATGCACTTGAATATTCTGTATTCAAAATAACATGGAATTTTCAGCCTTTCCTTACCTCCTAGGAACTGTTGTGAAGCTGTCCTTTCCCATATTTTGTATTGCAAAGGAGTTTTCTTGAAAAAAACGCTCTCTTCTCTAGACCTGCTAGACTACCTGGTCCAAGTGTAACAGACAGTAAATGAGATACCATTAGGTTAAACTGAGCTGCCTCCTAAGAAACATGAATAATTGAAATCCTTTACATACATATTTATTTCTTCCTATCTGATTGTCAATCACTCATCAGGGGCCACTACTGCAAACATATCTACCTAAGACTCAAGTGTGTTATTTGACTTCCACCTTGTCACTTTTATTTCAATTATAAGAGGATTTTACACTACCTATTTTTAAAAAATACATACAATTCCTTATTATCAGTATAAGAAAATCATCTTTGAATTGTGAAAATATTTCCACGATGCTATTACAAAATCACAAGCTTATATTTTCCACAGTTCTGAGGTTGACTCTGTACTTGATTTGATACATGTATCATTTAATAGGTAGAGTATAATTAAAACACAAAATAAAAGAGTTGTTTATACAAAGGGAAATGTTCACTGAGAAATAAGTGGACAGATGGTCTAAACCTTCAAATGGAAATCTATCCATAGCAACGTTGAGCTGCTAAGCCCTTTTGGAATCCAACATCAATTCCCGAGCCAGATTCTGCCATTCTCTTAGGCTTTAAGCAGTCTGCTTAAGTGGACTGCAAATTAGGTCATCTGATGTCATGGGCTGTTTCATTGGAAGATTACAGTCATCAGGTTTCTAGCTCCCTGGGTTCTACTCAAAACCTTTTATGCCAACGTTGCAGAAGTTATAGCACTTTATCAGATTACTATCCTGTTTGTTCACTAGAAGAGGGACAATGAGAAGTGGGATTTTGTCTTTTCTTTCCTGAATTTTCAGGGGCTAGCATAGAAAAAACATGAAGGAAGGTGAACAGCAAATACTTATTTAATTAATGAATTATCAGTAGATTAGTCAACCACAATAAATGTATGTTGAATAAATGAGTGAATAGAAAATGTCTCTGATGAGAAAACAAAAGTTAACTTTTCCAAGTAACCTATTTCCTTTTAGACTGATAAAAACTAAGACAACACCAGCTCATCTGGTCAGATTGTATAAAAAGTTACCTGTTGAAGAAGATTGCTGAAGAAATAGTAGAAAGCAAACACCTTAAAGGGTGGTGGGTTTCTTGTGAATATCTTCACTTAGGAGGATGTCATACCTGTGGATATGAAGTCCAACTCCTAACAATAAAGACCACTGGGAGGTACTTGTGATTCTGTGGGATATCACTTGGACCTTTGGATTCCCAGTGAATGAAGAAATCAGATTTGATTGGAATTGTTTTCAACTTCGAAAATATTCCACTTGAAAACACTCCAGATCAGTTAATTCATCTAAATATTTTTAGGTAAATACATATGTAGAACTTGTAGTATCTTTCAATGTGTCAGCTTTTTAAAAAATATTTTGGTAAAGAAAGAAGATGAGTAAAAAAAAAAATCTTTAAACAAATAGCTCAGCATTGAAATGCTAGGGCATCTTATTACAGCATTAATGTATGAATACAGAATGTAGTAATACCTAGAAATTATTTTTCAAATTCTTCTACTAAGTTATTTTAAGAGAACTATGAATGCTAATGATGTTACTGTGGATTTTTAATGGTTTTGTGATAAAGTCAGGCAAGAAGCTACAGACAATTGTCTTGCTCACTCTCCTGAGTGGATTTTAAAAAAAATCAGCACCCACATCTAGTCTAATCTTGAGCCTTTGACTCTGGATTCCTCAGCCATGTACCAAATGACCAGTTGTATCTGACTCTTTGTGACCTCATGGATTAGATAGCCTGCCAAGCCCCTCTGTCCATGGAATTCTCCAGGCAAGAATACCCGAGTGGGTAGTCATTCCCTTCTCCAGGGAACCCTCCTAATCCAGGGATCAATACCAGGTCTCCTGCATTGCAGGTGATTTCCTGCATTGCAGGCGGTCTCCTGGATTGCAGGCAGATTCTTTACCATCTGAGGCCACCAGGGAAGCCCACCAAATGGCCAGTTCTCAGTGCAACTGAGTGCTCCTTGACCAGCACTATTCACAGATGAACACTTAGTCTTCTTTATATATTCATACATTATTCTGCATTGAATCCAGTTATCCCGCATTTCCTCTGCTTTGGAAGCTATTCAACAAAGAGCTAAAATTGATGGAGGTTGTTTCTCCTTTTGTTTTTAACCTTGGATATGATGATTGCTGTCACAGTAATCTTTTTAAAATGTAATGCTACTAATGTCATTCATGTGTTCTTCCAATGGCCAGTTAAAAAGTTCTGTTCAAAAACCTTTGAATTTTCTATTCACAAAGCTGAGTGTCCTCTCAGAACTCCTATAGGTTGCTAGGGAATTAGGTTCTGGTTTTAGGATTTGACCTATTCCCTTCAAACTATGTGAGCTATGTGAGTTTACTTTTCTGCTAATGTGTCATAGGTGAAACAGGAAGTCTTAAAATAAGACATCTTATTCATCTAAGTAAAAATGTATTTGTTACAGTAATACAAAATGATGCATAGATTCAGTCACAGCTAGATAGTTCCCCAACATTACTCTTCCCAAATAGGAAATCCCCTATAGTTCTTGCTACACATTTGTAATAGATAGGATCCATTATTTTCTGGTAATAGATAACATCATAAGCCAAAAACAGTACTTCTGTGCTTGAGGAAGAAGAACAGTAGGGGTAAAGAAATGTAAGAGAGGCAGGTGTAAGACAATTGTCTGTAGCTTATTGTCTGAATTTATCACAAAAGCCATTAAAAATCCAAGATAACTTAAAATTTCAGCAAAAGTTTCAATTATTTAGACAGAACCACAGTAATCCCATGAAAACAAAAATCTCCGTGCATCATCTCAACTGATACCATCTTCAGATATCCGTAAAGATGGGCTTAAAATAAATGATACAGAATGAAGAGTAGGTAAGGACTAGTATTGATTGAGAATCTTCTATGTGGAAGTAAACTCTTTGATCATAACAGATTAAGGTTTTGTTTGTTTGTTTGTTTTTAATCAATTTTATCACTAAGTAAGAATTCAAAGGATACATAATACTTAATAGGTAGCTCCATACATTTATATGAATATCAGTTTGGGACTAAGCCATACTTTATTTTTATCTTATATGTGAGTTCTTCCATTCTTATCTATCTTTTTCATTGTCTTCATTGTTTTGAATTTAAGACAAACAAAAATATATATTTTTAATGGTCATCTAAATTGTATATGCTTATTTACTAGTAGAGGGCTTCCATGGTGGCTCAACAGCAAAGAATCTGCCTGCCGATGCAGGAGATGTGAGTTCCATCCCTGGGTCAGGAAGTCCCCCTGGAAAAGGAGATGGCAACCTACTTCATTATTTTTGCTTAGGAAATCCCAATGACAGGGGAACCTGGTGGTCTACGACCCATGGGGGTCTCAAAAGAGTCAGACACAACTTAGGAACTGAACAAAACAAATCTTACTACTATAGTTAAAATTTTAGAAATAAGTGTAGGGAAATCCAATAAGTAAATATTATGTGGTAAACATATATATATATATAATATTAATAATAATTAATTTATACAAATACATACATACAGTAAAGTTATATGTGAATTTTGACTGCACTGAGGGTTGGTGCCCTAACTCCCTACATTGTTCAGGAGTCAACAATATATATAGATATATCACTTACTTTAATATAATAGGTTTATACTTATGTCAACAAACACGTGTTTTGAGAACTATAGTCTGTAATCTGGTCATGACTTTAATAAGATAACATCAATACTTTTATTATTATTATTATTAAAAACTGCACAAATAGAAATGTAAGTGTGGTGACTCAAGGTCAAACGAGCAGATGAAACCAAGGAGGGTCTTGGAATGTAGGAACGGAAACACAGACCCTCATCACCCTTCCCTCCCACTCCCAATGTTGGAACTACTAATGAGTTTCAGGTCCTCCTGACCAGTATCACCTGTCCCCTCTCCTACCCCACACAGGGAGAGGCATTTGCCTTACTCTTCCCCCACCCAGTGTATGTGCCTCATCCAATCAGCAAATGACCCGTAAGGCCCCTATCCCACTCCTTGTACCCTGGCTATAAAAGTGGACTAAGGACCCCTCTTCAACATCAGTTCTCCCTGCTGTTCTAACAGTGTCTCCCACTCTAATAAACTTTATTTCCCTCTCATTCTGTCTCATGCCTGGAAATTTTTATCCAACCCATAAAGAGATCATGACAGTAAGTGTTGCTTCTTGAAGCTTTTGTTTCATATAGAAATGTTTCATTCTTTTGCCAAAAGTTTTCACTTTTGTCTCAGTTCAAAGGATTTGTTAACAAAATAAGCTGCTCCCTGTATACAGATAAATAATAGCAATATTTATTAGAGCCCTATCTAGCTTACTTTTAATATATTAACACTAAAAGAGAAATAGAAACATCACCAAAGGGGACACATCACCAAATCGGGTTTTGACTAACATCCAGTCTTAAACAGCTCTAGGAAGTCACGTGACACAGCACATCTGGAATCCCAATTGGGAAAAGGTCCCAGGCAGCGTGTCCACTGCTTCTGTGAGACTTCAAAAATTATGGTTCAGAGTTCTCACTTATAATCCCAGGACTCGAACTGATATCATTATTGCAGCTCTGGTTACATATCAATGGTGTTTGTTGGTGGTGGTGTGTTTTTTTTTTTTTATAAAACTTGGAATATTCTTAAGCTTGGGACTTGGTTAGCCAGACCCCCTCCAGAGGCTCAACAGTTTCAAGATTCCTCCTCTGTCTTACCTATGGGGCTGAAGTCTGGCACTAACAGCAGTCGGGGTTCTCACAGTCAGGGCAGTGCCCATGAAGGTTAGAAGCGAGGTCAGAGGCCTGCCTTGCTTTGTCTCTGAAGTCTAAACAAGAGTATTTATTTGATTTCTCTTATATCCATGTGGTGAAGTACACAAACATATGCGTAAACACATGTAGATGTGTATATGAATACAATTAAAATATATTTCTTATTATAAGAAGCAGTTAAACATTTTGGGAAAACAGGGCTATATAAGGATGCATAAAATGGTTAAAGATTAAAAATATCTCTTTCAATGAAATAATATGAAGAAAATTAAAGATATTATAAGGGACACTGAATTTTTCTCTGAGATAAGGATTTAAACCAGTTTACTGCAGATTCTTTCCCTTTTATTAATTTATAGGGAATATATCTATAATCATGACGGGTATTAAAAACCAGATTCAGAATTTGGTAATAAAGGTTACTTCCCTGCTGAAGTGCAGCACTGATTACATCAAACTCATATCCTGACCCGACATGTTGTTGTTGTTGTTGTTTAGTGAGTCATGTCTGACTCTTTGTGACCCCATGGAATGCAGTGCCAGGTTCCCTTTCCTTAACCATCTCCCAGAGTTTGCTCAAACTCATGTCCATTGAGTCCATGATGCCATCCAGCCCTCTCATCCTCTGTTGTCCCCTTCTTCTCCTGCCTTCAATCTTTCCCAGGATCAGGGTCTTTTCCAGTGAGTCAGTTCTTTGCATCAGGTGGCCAAAGAATTGCAGCTTCCGCTTTAGCATCAGTTCTTCCAAAGAGTATTCAGGACTGATTTTCTTTAGGATGGACTGGTTGGATCCCCTTGCAGTCCAACAGTCTTTTCTCACACCACGGTTTGAAAAGGCAAAATGGTTGTCTGAGGAGGCTTTACAAATAGCTGAGAAAAGAAGAGAAGAGAAAGAAAGGCAAAGGAGAAAAGGAAAGATATACCTACCTGAATGCAGAGTTCCAAAGAATAGAAAGAAGAGATAAGAAAGCCTTCCTAACCAAATAACACAAAGAAATAGAGGGAAACAATAGAATGGGGAAGACTAAAGATCTCTTTAAGAAAATTAAAGATACTAGGAGACTAGTTCATGCAAAGATGGGCTCAATAAAGGACAGGAACATGGATGAGTTCATTTGTTTTTGCCTACCAACCATTGTTGAGATCTTAGGTCACAGATGGTCTCAAGAAACCATCTCTTAAGCCATTTTCGTAGAGAAGATTTAGATGATAGTCTTAAGACAATCAGAATATTTCTATCTAGAGATAGATACAGATACTAAAGGGCTTCCATGGTGGCTCAGCAGAAAATAATCTGCAATGCAGGAGCCAGAGGAGGCACGAGGTTTTCATCCCTGGGTCAAGAAGATCCACTTAAGGATGGCAGGGCAATACACAATACCCTCCAGTACTGTAGCCTGGAGAATCCCATGAACAGAGGAGCCCCATACAGTCCATGGGGTCGCAAAGAGTCAGACCTGACTAATGGGACTTAGCACTTAGGTAAGCATATATAAATACTAAGGAAAAGGCAGCCAGTGAGAAAAGTTCAGGGAGACACGAAGAAAGATCACGTAAAGATAAAAATGAAGAGCTAGAGCAAAACCTTTCTCTAGTGGTTGAAATCATCCCCAAACCTTCCAAGTTACAGGAGCAGCATTAGACCCTAAAGATGAATACAGGAAAAACGTGAAAATTTAGGACTAAAAAAAAAAAATACAATCAATGCTACACTTTCAATTTCTGAGTTTGATTTGCTCCCAAGAGTGAGCCTCTCTTCAGAGTCCTCTTAATTTTAGCCTCGCTGAAGAAAAAATATCCTGAGGACAGGGTGTTTCCAGAGGAACCTAGGCATTTCACATTTGTCCCCACATAATTAAAATTCCAACTACAATCACAATGGCTACAAAATATCTTTGTCTTATGACCTTGTGCTAATTTGCATAATTTACAGAAATGGACTGAAGGCGAATCAGCCTTATTTTCCCTGTCTTTTTGGGGGATTTTTGACCATTATGCACATTCACACTTAAAAATTTAGTTAAGAGAAACACCACCTATGATCTTACCCTAATTTAGAAGTGTTCTTGTGCCGTAATATTTTTGTTGTTTGTGTTTTGTGAATTGATTACTTCCCTGTGGTTAGTTTACTTTCTCTGAGCTTTTTATAGGTTTTTGCTGCTTTTCCACTGAATAATTTCAAAGAGCAATTATCCTTCATGTACAGGAAGCTAAACACTTGTATGATTTTGGAACTCTAAAATATTTACTGAATAACTAACTTTCCAGTACTTGCAGAGAAAATTTTTTTTCTTAAGTCTTTTTTTCTGTTCTGCCTCTTACAGATACTTTTCTGGCATGTAAGTGTCAACTGTTATTATCAGGGACTGTTCTGAAGGAACTTGAAGATTACTAGGAAATAAAGATAAGCTTGGAAACTAAGGGGAAAAAAAGCCACAAAGAATTTCGGTTATCTTTCTTTTGAAATTAAAAATACATACATTTCAAACATTAAGAAAAATAGAAAAAGTAAAATAATAGACAACTATGGACTACTAAGAAATAAAGCAGATTATTATATTTTACCACGTTTTCTTCATATCTCTCAACCACTTTGCTATTTCTTATTTTTAATTATATATATATATATATATCTCCTCCCATTACTGTCCATTCTTACCTCCCTTCTTCCTCTGTGTAAAGTTGGTTGTTTCCTTCCAGGATTCTTTCTCTTTTATTAAATAGTTACAAAATTAACTTAATCTCAGTGTCCTTCTCTATAGAAATAAATGTAATGATATATCTACATTATGGGACTATTCTGAGGATTAAACAAGTTAGTACATATAAAATTATTATAATAATGTTTAACACATTTTATGGTCAAGAAATGTATTTAGTTAGTAAGTTGTTAGCTATCTGCCAACAACAATATCCACAAAATATATATATATTGTTCTTTAAATCATTTCAAATTAAATAAGGTTTAACCCCATGAAATCAGTGATTTGCATGCCACATGCTTAGTCACTCAGTCGTGTTCAATACATTATGGGACTATTCTGAGGATTAAACAAGTTAGTACATATAAAATTATTATAATAATGTTTAACACATTTTATGGTCAAGAAATGTATTTAGTTAGTAAGTTGTTAGCTATCTGCCAACAACAATATCCACAAAATATATATATATTGTTCTTTAAATCATTTCAAATTAAATAAGGTTTAACCCCATGAAATCAGTGATTTGCATGCCACATGCTTAGTCACTCAGTCGTGTTCAACTCTTTGCAACCCATTGGACTATAGCCCACCAGGCTCCTCTGTCCATGAGATTTCCCAAGCAAGAATATCACCGTGGGTTGCCGTTTCTTTCTCCAGGGGATCTTCTTGACCCAGAGATCGAAAGAAACCACAGCAGCTGAATTGCAGGAAGATTCTTTACCTGTTGAATCATTGGGGAAGCCTTAAATTGATGATAGCTGATCCTATCTAATGTATAAAAAGCAATTTTATTTAATTCAACCTGCTATTAATATATATGGAGAAGGCAACGGCAAGCCACTGCAGTACTCTTGCCTAGAAAATCCCACAGACGGAGGAGCCTGGTAGGCTGTATGTAGCCATGGGCTCGCTAGGAGTCGGATTCGACTGCGCGACTTCACTTTCACTTTTCACTTTCATGCATTGGGAAAGGAAATGCAACCCACTCCAGTGTTCTTGCCTGGAGAATTCCAGGGATGGCGGAGCCTGGTGGGCTGCCATCTATGGGGTAGCACAGAGTCGGACACAACTGAAGCTACTTAGCAGCAGCAGCAACAGTTATCAATATATAATGATTTCACTTTTATATATATGTTGCATTGCATGTAACTTTTCAAATCCAAAATTATTTTAAGATCTGCATTGTTAATATTTACTGCCTTATAGAATTGTATTTTGCCAGTACATGGCGACTTATTTAGGCTTTATCTACTGAAGTTCACTTCAGTTCACTTCAGTTCATCTGGTGAACTTCACCAGAGCTTCCCTTGTGACTCAGATGAAAAAAATCTGCCTGCAATGCAGGAGACTTGGGTTTGATCCCTGGGTTGGGAAGATCCCCTGGAGAAGGAAATGGCAACCCACTATAGTATTCTTGCCTGAAGAACTGCATGGACAGAGAACCTGGTGAGCTACAGTCCATGGGGTCGCAGAGTCAGAGACGATTTAGTGACTAACACATACACTGATGTTCACTATGTTACTTCCACACTTTCAACATTAAATACAGAATAGCAATGAACTTAATTGCATGTACTTCCTTGAGCATGCATTAGTTCATAAAAATTGAAACCTAAAAGTAAAATTCTTAAGTTGAATGATATTCACTTCAGTTCAGTTCAGTTCAGTCACTCAGTTGTGTCCGACTCTTTGAGACCCCATTAATCACAGCATGCCAGGCCTCCCTGTCCATCACCATCTCCCAGAGTTCACTCAGACTCACGTTCATCGAGTCCGTGATGCCATCCAGTCATCTCATCCTCTGGTGTCCCCTTCTCCTCCTGCCCCCAATCTCTCCCAGCATCAGAGTCTTTCCAGTGAGTCAACTCTGCATGAGATGGCCAAAGTACTGGAGTTTCAGCTTTTTAAACATCATTCCTTCCAAAGAAATTCCAGGGCTGATCTCCTTCAGAATGGACTGGTTGGATCTCCTTGCAGTCCAAGGGACTCTCAAGAGTCTTCTTCAACACCACAGTTCAAAAGCATCAGTTCTTCAGTGCTCAGCCTTCTTCACAGTCCAACTCTCACACCCATACATGACCACAGGGAAAACCATAGCCTTGACTAGACCGACCTTAGTCGGCAAAGTGATGTCTCTGCTTTGCAATACGCTATCTATGTTGGTCAAACTTTTCTTTCAAAGAGTAAGCTTCTTTTAATTTCATGGCTGGAGTCACCATCTGCAGTGATTTTGGAGCCCCCCAAAATAAAGTCTGACACTGTTTACACTGTTTCCCCATCTATTTCCCATGAAATGATGGGACCGGATGCCATGATTTTCGTTTTCTGAATGTTGAACTGTAGCCAACTTTTTCACTTTCCTCTTTTACTTTTATCAAGAGGCTTTTTAGTTCCTTTTCACTTTCTGCCATAAAGGTGGTGTCATCTGCATATCTGAGGCTATTGCTATTTCTCCCAGCAATCTTAATTCCAGTTTGTGTTTGTTCTAGTCCAGTGTTTCTCATGATGTACTCTGCATAGAGGTTAAATAAGCAGGGTGACAATATACAATCTTGACGTAGTCTTTTTCCTATTTGGAACCAGTCTGTTGTTCCATATCCAGTTCTAACTGTTGCTTTCTGACTTGCATACAGATTTCTCAAGAGGCAGGTCAGGTGGTCTGGTATTCCCATCTCTTTCAGAATTTTCCACAGTTTATTGTGATCCACACAGTCAAAGGCTTTGGCATAGCCAATAAAGCAGAAATAGATGTTTTTCTGGAACTCTCTTGCTTTTTCCATGATCCACTTCAGTAGGAACGGCCAAATTATATACCAAAGTGGTTGAACCAATATATTTTTATTAGTAATTTATTCATAGCTTCACACCCTCAAATACAAGGAAGACTATTTATTTTGCAAACCAAAAGGGTCTGAATTAGATCCCTTTTGTATTAATTTATATTTTTCCCAGTTAACTAATGAAGTAAATAAAATAAAAATATTAATTTATACTATTTATAAACTTATTTTCCATTTGGGATTTAATGATTCTTTTCTCTCTTGATTGTATGTATATTGTTTTTTCTTGGTTTTGCTGAAATTCAGCCATAGTTTGCAGGAGAGTAGAGACTGAGGTGACTCTTTGATCTATCCCTGAAAATAAGTACACCTTTCTCTGTCTTAGTCCTTTGTGTGGGATTTAGTTCATCTAATAAGGAGTTGAGTTGGGTTTTAACTGTTTCTATAGTTACTTTCAATTTGCCACAAGCTACAGAGGCTTTTGGGGGACTATGTGTTTAGGATCGGGGCTGATTTGCTAAGGGATTTTTTCAGTGACTCTTCCATCTTCAGATTTAGCTCCCTTTAATGTACACTCATAGAGGGTATATTTTCTGTAGTTAACTTGTTGCTTGTTAGTCTTGGGTTGGGAATCTGAGGATTTTTTTTTAATGTATTTTATTAAGCTTTAGTCTTAGACAATTTTCCTGTCCTAAGTTTCAGGGGTGTTACTTCAGTACTCCCGCCCCTTTTCGGGAATATCGCTGACTCTTCGTACATATTCCTGTGCCTCTGCAAGGTTAGGGAACACTTTTTCCTCCTTGTTTTCTTCTGGCGGCAACAGATCTTCACCAGTACCCTAATTAGCACCATGTTTGTTGCATTTCCTCTTCCTTCACAAATTAATGCTGTTGTAAGAGATTTAGAGAAGAATATTCCCAGTAGAAGAACTTCATGTCTTCCTGCAGAGGCTACTTCTATTCCCCTCTTAATGTATGTAGCATTAAAAACACCTTGTGGGGCTTCTCTAATCATTTTAATGAGTTGGATTCATGGAGAAAAGCCTGCAAGACTGTGTGGACTCCTCTCATGTTTGCCATTTCTAGATGCATCACCCTTCCTTGCTATCATACAGTCAAACTCTAATGCTATACCAATCTCCCTTACTAAGCTATTCTCACAACTGTTTCTGCATCCCACTCAATTAAGCCTGAAGTTATGAATTTTCTCTTTCAGGTGCTTGTCTCATCTTCATTTTTAGTCCAGTTCATTGCCCTACTACCTCAGTTTCTGGTGAGTTTAAAAAAGCATGACAATTTTTTCCAGCTCCTTAGATTCCTGATTGAGAACTATATTGTCAATTTTAGATCACAAACTCTGTGCTTTCAGAACACATGATTATGTTCCCAAAGAAGAAGTTTCATTCTTTAATACTTGCTTAAACCATAATGAGATGTATCAATTTCAGAAAAAATTTGGAAACTCACAAGACCAAGGACTTAGTTTAATTTTCCCTTGGTAACTGGTTTCTGGAAGTTTTACATGACTATTAAACTGTCAAGGGTAAGTAAATTGACTCCTTTTCATGTTTAGTTAATGCATATTTATTGGTTAAATTGCAATTTATTTTAGAAAATATTTATATCCTTTATGAACTAAAATAGTGTATAAACAAAAGGAATTCATCTCTAAGTTAAAGTAATATTTACAATATGGCCAAAGGTGATATATATGATGAATAACAATAGAATCAGAAGGATATGTAATGTTGTGAAGTCCCTGCTAAAGAACTTGTGAAAAATAAGAAGGTGTGTTTGTAAATCCGCCCAGGTATATTTTTGACCTTGCAAGGAGAAGGCTTAGAGGAATGGATTATCTTGATACAAAAGAACAATAAAGAAAGCAGAATACTGACCTATGATTTGACTATAAAAGGCCTCCTGTGACACCAGTTATAAAACTTTGTTTTGCTATCACAGGGAAGTTGGGAGTAACTATTTTATTGATGACCATCTATATCCTTGCCTATTGAGTCTCTTGACTTGGAGGATAAAAATATTATGGCAACTGACATAAGGATAATGTGTTATTTCTTTTTTAGATTTTTATCTATTGATTTAGTCTTCTTTTTGAGTTCTGATTTTAGAGACTATTTTACAATTTTTGATAGAAGTTTGAATGGGTCTGTCTGAACCTTCATGGATCCAGCTAACCCTAAACCTAACCCTAATTCTGCTAATATCAGTGGATATTTTGATGCACAGTGTTCAGTTCTTTTGGAACATCTTTAATATGAGTTGGATTCAGACTCAAGTGAGTCAATGTGCAAATCATTGATGACCCTATTATGAGTAAGAAAGTCCTGAAGAATTTCAAGTAAAGAGCTATCAGAACACTGAACCTGGAAATTTGAAGAGTACACTCCTCTCTATGAATTTATCGGTTGTGCTGTCACAAATGAGGAAACAGGATCAGTTAAACATAAAAAAGCGAGTATCTGCAGATTGAGACACTTTACTCCTGAACAGCTTATTAACTTTAAAGCAGAGGTTATATAACAATGCAAAACTTTATGCTTAGCAATTTTACTATGTATGTCAATCAAAAATTTACAAAGCTGCCCTCAAATACTTAGATAAATTTCTTCTTGTAACTTTAAAAATTAAACAAACAAAAAAAAATATGAGCATTTGACTCCTTATTTCACATAAAGAAGGCAGAGCACCAAAAAATTGATATTTTTGAATTGAGGTGCTAGAGAAGACTTTTGAGAGTCACTTGGACAGCAAAGAGATAAAACCAATCAGTCTTAAAGTTAATCAGTCCTGAATATTCACTGGAAGGACTGGTGCTGAAGCTGAAGCTTCAATACTTTGGCCACCTGTTCTGAACAGCCAATTTATTGGAAAGGACAGTGAGAGAAAGTTTTCTCAACTGATATTGGGAAAGATTAAAAGAGAAGGAGAAGAGGGTGGCAGAGGATGAAATGGCTGGATGGCAGTACTTGATACAATGGATATAAATGTGAGCAAACCTGGGAGATGGTGAGGGACAAGGAAGCCTGGTGTGGTACATTCCATAGGGTCACAAAAAGCTGGACATGAGTTGATGACACAGCAACATATCACTTTTATTGATTGTCTACTTTAGTTTGTTTTCTTTTACTTTCCTATTTAACACTGGACAATTGTATTTTTTTCCTAAATGTCATTTTTGTTTACGGTATATGCACTAGTGTCCTAAGAAGGCATTTTTTCTTGTGATCCTTAAAATCACTGAGATTGGAACATTTAGTTGCTTTGTTTATAAGACATTGGTTTATTTTAGGTATTAGTCTATTTTTGCTTTCATAAAAATACTCAATAAGCAGGAAATTTGAGAAAGGGATTGTTTTTCACTTGACTTTTTTTTGCATACTAAATCTTCTATTTCCGGTTAAATCTTTTTACCAAAAAAAAAAAAAAAAAAAGAGGAAAATGCTATGTCCACATTTGCTTCAGGATATACTCCTGAGTATTATCTGAAGTGATTAAAGAGCTTATCCTTTTTGTCTTCAGTGGATTTATCCTTTCCTTGCTCATAGGATTTGATTATAGTCTATCTATTTTCATCAGAAAGATTTCAGAGATATCATCAAAATTTTTGTTCAACATCTAAAGCTTTCTAACCCCCTCTAGTTTTCTGTGCAATTTGGGCACCCTTCACTGTCCTTCAGGGTTTTTCTAACTTTGCCTTTTCAATCCCAATTTATATATATATGAGATTCTTTCCATTATAAAACTAATTGATAGAGCTCTGGGATCCCTGTCATAAATAAATAAGTGAAAAGTGCTGTCTAAGAAGACAATTTCTAGAATTTGTATATGTTTTGTCCTTCACTTTGGTCTATTTTATTTTTATTCTCTTACTGTCTCTGTGTTTCTTTATTCAAAATATACATACTTAAGTACAGTAGTCTTTTTCAGAATTCCATTCTTCATGCATTTTGGACCTTAATTATTTTTTCTCCACTTCTATTTTATTACATTCTTACTTTCTAAATGAATGCTGATTTCTTAATTCTGATGGCTGCAACCTTTATTTCTCTGGGATATTTTTGTCATCCAGCCTTACTTAGACAGATTTATATTTGTATTGGCTCATTAGAACTCTCAATTCAGCTTCAGTATTTTACCTCTCAAAGATGCAAATAGTTATTTTCTTCTTTCCTGTGACCACAGAAGGAAAACCCACAGCTTACACAGTTTAATAGCAAGTTCCTCCCAGCTTCCTCTATAGCCCCCTCCCACCAAGGTAACTTGAAATCTAGTTTATCTATGAAAAAGATAAACTAAGCAGAATCTATGTATCTATCTATCTATCTATAGTGACAGCATAAAAGAACTTCAGACAAAAATTTGCAGCATCCCAAATTTAAAGTGAGGAAAATGAGAATGAGCAAAGGAAAGAGGAAAAAACTAGAGAAGTATCATCTTCTCCTAAGACCAATATTTCCATTTTTGCTCTCAGTCTTTCTCATGGATTCTCAGTCTCTTTTCCAGAAAGTCACAGTATTAGTGTTTTCTTGTGTTGGCCATCTCTTCTTTTTTAATTTATTGTTTTTCCTCAATATGTAAATAAACTTAAATCTCCCCTCCCCTGACATGTAGTATACTCACCATTCACAGAACTAGAGAAGCAACAATTGAAACAGATTTCAAGATAAGATGGGGTGAACTGGAGGAAGGACAGAGGCTGCAGTTGGGATCCTCTTGGATCTTGTCTATAGGCCTTGCAGTGGAGGTGGCAGAGGGTGGGGAGTTGAGATATCACTCATTCCAAAGAGCTGAAAGCAGAGCCGCATGAATGGAATAGTGGGTCAAGGGAAGCTGCATCCTGTGAAATTGGAGAAATATAAGCAGGATGGATCACCAGGGCCTTGCTGGTCATACTACAGATGTTGCTGTTTATTTTAAGAGCAAAAGAAAATTGAAGAAGTATTTTAAAGTGGGATCCTAATAGAATTTCAAAATCATGTTTGAAATGGGAGATTCCAAAGCAGATACCCTGATTATATAGTCTCTGCACAGGAATTTTAAAATCAGTGTCCTGTTGCTGCCATTAGTATAACAGCTTTCCATATCTCTTTTTGCTTAAAATAACATATATTTAAGCCCCAAACAGGTTTTACTTTGTTGAACTCAAATATCAGCAAGGCTGCACAGTCTGTAAAAGCTCTTGAGAAGAATCTGTTTCCTTGCTTTTTCCAGCCTGTGCAGTTTTGCCTACATTTCTTAGCTCATGGCCCCTTTCTCTGTCTTAAAATCCACCAGCATAGCACCTTCAAATCTCTCTTTGATTCTCACCCTCTGCTTTCATTATTATATCTCCTTCTCTGTCTCTGACCTTCC
The DNA here is from genome assembly GCA_006408675.1 of Madoqua kirkii. Taxonomy (NCBI): domain Eukaryota; kingdom Metazoa; phylum Chordata; class Mammalia; order Artiodactyla; family Bovidae; genus Madoqua; species Madoqua kirkii. Next base: position 884 of record SJYC01022981.1, on the reverse strand, counting down.
TGCCACTCTCTTTTTAGGCCCCTTGTGATCACACTGAGCTTGTATAGATAATGCTATATCATACTGTGATTTATCATCATATCTGCAAAGTCATATAAGATAATGTGCTCATAGGATCTAAATATCAGTATGTGAACATCTTTTGAGGGGAGAGGGCATATTTCTGTACTACATCTTTCTTCATCCTGTTCATAGGGTTGTCAAGGCAAGAATACTGAAGTGGTTTGCTATTCCCTCCTCCAGGGGATGATGTTTTGTCAGAACTCTGCACCATGACCAGTCCATCTTGGGTGACCCTCCAGAGCATGTCTCATAGTTTCATCAAGTTAGACAAGACAGTGAATCAAGTTCATACAAGTATATGGTTTAGATACTAGTGACTTGCAACACAACATTACCAGTGTAAATTATGATGTATTTTTATCCAAAGCAGTTTTTCAGGTGATGTTTCCAAAGAAGTAATAACACACAACATCATACTAATCATGCGATTTCTTCTTCTGGGTCTGGTTAATGAGAATCACAGTCAGAAAAGAGCTGTGCAGAGCTCACCTACAATTACATTATTACTGTGAACTCCTAAACCATGAGTGACAAAAAGGCAAATATTACTAATTATTATTCAAAAGACTATGATGAGTGGTAATTATTATTATTATTATTTGCCTCAGTTCAGTTCAGTTGCTCAGTCATGTCCGACTCTTTGCAACCCCATGAATCGCAGCGTGCCAGGCCTCCCTGTCCATCATCAACTCCCAGAGTTCATTCAAACTCACGTCCATGGAGTCGGTGATGCCATCCAGCCATCTCATCCTCTGTCGTCCCCTTCTCCTCCTGCTCCCAATCCCTCCTAGCATCAGTTTTTTCCAATGCGTCAGCTCTTC
>SJYC01022979.1:0-14346 GCA_006408675.1 Madoqua kirkii | reverse complement strand
ACCTGCCTCTTGAGAAACCTATCTGCAGATCAAGAAGGAATAGTTAGAACTGGACATGAAACAACAGACTGGTTCCAAATAGGAAAAGGACTACTTCAAGGCTGTATATTGTCACCCTGCTTATTTCACTTCTATGCAGAGTACATCATGAGAAATGTTGGACTGGAAGAAACAAAAGGTGAAATCAAGATTGCCAGGAGAAATATCAATAACCTCAGATATGCAGATGATACCACCTTATGGCAGAAAATGAAGAGGAACTAAAAAGCCTCTTGATGAAAGTGAAAGAGGAGAGTGAAAAAGTTGGCTTAAAGCTCAACATTCAGAAAACGAAGATCATGGCATCCGGTCCCATCACTTCATGGGAAATAGATGGGGAAACAGTGGAAACAGTGTCAAACTTTATTTTTGGGGGCTCCAAAATCACTGCAGATGGTGACTACAGGCATGAAATTAAAAAATACTCACTCTTTGGAAGGAAAGTTATGACCAACGTAGATAGCATATTAAAAAGCAGAGACATTACATTGCCAACAAAAGGTCGGTCTAGTCAAGGCTATGGTTTTTCCAAGGATTATATATGGATGTGAGAGTTGGACTGTGAAGAAACCTGAGCTCTGAAGAATGGATACTTTTGAACTGTGATGTTGGAGAAGACTCTTGAGAGTCCCTTGGACTGGAAGGAGATCCAACCAGTCCAGTCTAAAGGAAATTAGTCCTGGGTGTTCTTTGGAAGGACTGATGCTAAAGCTGAAACTCCAATATTTTGGCCACCTTATGTGAAGAGTTGACTCATGGAAAAGACCCTGATGCTGGGAGGGACTGGGGTCAGGGAGAAGGGGACGACAGTGTTTGAGATGGCTGGATGGCTTCATCAACTCAATGCTCATGAGTCTGAGTGAATTCCTGGAGCTGGTGATGGACAGTGTGCTGTGATTCATGGGGTTGCAAAGAGTCGAACACGACTGAGTGACTGAACTGAAATGAAATGAACAGTAGGAGAAGATATTAAGGAGTGGTGGCAAGAATACACAGAAGAACTATACAAAGAAGATATACATGACTCAGATAACCACGATGGTGTGATCACTTACCTGGATCCAGACATCATGGAGTCTGAGGCCAAGTTTGCACTACAAACAAATCTAGTGAAGGTGATGGAATTCCAGCCTAGCTATTTCAAATCCTAATTGATGATGCTGATAATGTGTTGCATTCAATATGGCAGCAAATTTGGACAACTCAGCTGTGGCCAAAGGACTGGAAAATGTCAGTTTTCATTCCAATCCCAAAGAAAGACAATGCCAAAGAATGTTCAAACTACCAAATAATTGCACTCATCTCACATGCTAGAAAAGTAATTCTCAGGATTCTGCAAGTGAGGCTTCAACTAGGCGTGAACCAAGAACTTCCCGATGTTCAGGTTGAAGAGGAACCAGAGACAAATTACCAACATCCATTGGATCATAGAAAAAGCAAGAATGTTCCAGAAAAACATTTCAGTTCAGTTCAGTTTAGTTCAGTCACTCAGTCCTGTCTGACTCTTTGTGACCCCATGAATCACAGCAAACCAGGCCTCCCTCCATCACCAACTCCTGGAGTTCACTCAGACTCACGTCCATCGAGTCAAGGATACCATCTAGCCATCTCATCCTTGGTCATCCCCTTCTCCTCCTGCCCCTAATCCCTCCCAGCATCAGAGTCTTTTTCAATGAGTCAATTCTTCACATGAGGTGGCCAAAGTACTGGAGTTTCGGTTTTAGTATCACTCCCTCCAAAGAAATCCCAGGACTGATCTTCTTCAGAATGGACTGGTTGGATCTCCTTGCAGTCCAAGGGACTCTCAAGAGTCTTGTCCAACACCACAGTTCAAAAGCATCAATTCTTCAATGATCAGCTTTCTTCACAGTCCAACTCTCACATCCATACATGACCACTGGAAAACCATAGCCTTGACTAGACGGACCTTTGTGGGCAAAGTAATGTCTGCTTTTCAATATGCTATCTAGGTTGGTCATAACTTTTCTTCTTCTTCTTTATTTATTGCACCAAAGCATTTGACTGCGTGTATCACAACACACTGTGGAAAATTCTCAAAGAGATGGGAACACCAGACCAACTTACCTGCCTCCTGTATGAATCGTATGCAGGTTAAGAAGCAAAAGTTAGAACCAGACATGGGACAACAGACTGATAACAAATTGGGAAAAGAGTGTGTCAAGGCAGTATATTACCACCTGCTTATTTAACTTCTATGCAGAGTATATCATACATAATAGTAGGTTAGATGAAACAGAACCTAGGATCAAGATTGCCAGGAGAAATATCAATAACCTCATATATGCAGATGACACCACCCTTATGGCAGAAATTGAAGAACAATTAAGGAGCTTCTTGATAGAAGTGAAAGAGGAGAGTGAAAAAGTTGGCTTAAAACTCAACATTCATAAAACTAAGTTCAGGGCATCCTGTCTCATCACTTGATAGCAAATAGATGGGGAATCAATGGAAAGAGTGACAGACTTTATTTTCTTGGGCTCCCAAATCTCTGCAGATGGTGCCTGCAGCCTTGCAATTAAAAGACACTTACTCCTTGGAAGAAAAGCTATGACCAATCTCAATAATATATTAAAAAGCAGAGACATTATTTTGCCAACAAAGGTCCACCCAGTCAAGGCTATGGTTTTTCCAGTAGTCTTGTATGGATGTGAGAATTGGACCATAAATAAAGCTGAGTACAGATGAACTGATGCTTTTGAACTGTGGTGTTGGAAAAGATGGTTGAGAGTCCCTTGGACTGCAAGGAGATCCAACCAGTCCATCCTAAAGGAGATCAGTCCTGAATATTTATTGGAAGGACTGATGCTGAAGTTGAAGCTCCAGTACTTTTGCCACCTAAAATGAAGAACTGACTCATTGGAAAAGACCCTGATTCTGGGAAAAATTAAAGGCAGGAGGAGAAGGGGGCAACAGAGGATGAGATGGTTGGATGACATCACTGACTCAATGGACATGAGTTGGAACAAGCTCCAGGAGTTGGTGATGGACAGGGAAGCCTGGTGTGCTGCAGTCCATGGGATCAGAAAGAGTTGGACAGAAATAAGCAACTGAACTGACTTACATCTTTGTTCATAAGTTTTATCACAGTGTGTCATTTCAGGTTTTTTTCATTATTTAACATCTGTTTCCTCCTCTACACTATAACAACAGAGGCTGGTTTTGTGGGTTTTTTTTTTTTTAACAATCGTATCCTTAGTACCAACTAGCACAGTGTCTGAATCTAAATAGCTGCTCAATAACCATAAGTTACAGGATTCCCTGATGATCATTGAATTAAGAATCCACCTGCAATGCAGGAAGCACAGGAGAGGAAAGTTAATTTCCTGGGTTGGGAAGATCCCCTAGAGAAGGGAATCGCAACTCACTTCACTATTCTTGCCTGGAAAATCTCATGGACAGAGAAATCTGGCAGGCAACCATCCATGGAGTCACAAATAATTGAACACGACCAAGCAATAGTTGAATATATTCTTTAATAGTGTATTAAATTAATCCCAGGTGGTCCATCGGTAAAAAATCTGCCAGGCAATGCAGGAAACACAGGAGATACTGGTCTGATTCCTGGTTCAGGAAGATCCCCTGGTTGAGGATGTCGCTGCTGCTGCTGCTGCTGCTGCTGCTGCTGCTGCTGCTGCTGCTAAATCACTTCAATTGTGTCCGACTCTGTGCGACCCCAGAGACAACGGCCCACAAGGCTCTCCCATGCCTGGGATTCTCCAGGCAAGAACACTGGAGTGGGTTGCCATTTCCTTCTCCAATGCATGAAAGTGAAAAGTGAAAGTGAAGACGCTCAGTCGTATCCTACTCTTAGCGATCCCATGGATGCAGCCTACCAGGCTCCTCCGTCCATGGGATTTTCCAGGTAAGAGTGCTGGAGTGGGTTGCCATTGCTTTCTCCGGAGGCAGGCACTATTCTTGCCTTGAAAATCCCATGGACAGAGGAGCCTGGTAGGCTATGTACAGTCTTTGGGATCTCAAAAAGTTGGATACAACTGAGTGATCGAGCATAACAAGGTAAGATTAGCTTATTCTGGAAATAATGGATACTGTTATTCAAATATGGTAAGTCCCCTCATACAAATGAAGTCCATTCTGAGAGCGTGTTGGTAGGTCCAATTTGTACGTAAGTCCTATAAATTTAGCCTATTACCCAGCTAATGCAATCTGTCATATAGTACTGTATGGCAATTGGTTTATAATATTTTAACACATAAATAATACATTTAAAAAAATAAACACTTTAAATCTTATAGTACAGTAAAGGACACAAAAGCACAACCACTTGTTGAGGATGAACACACATGTTAATACACATGACACATGTAAACTATCTTAAGTAGGCATGTGAACACAGGTTCACATCTTGAAAGTTGGCAACCTGAAGGTTCATATATAAGGGACTTACTGTATACTTATACATCCCTAGGGAGTGTTATTTACTCCCACAAGCACATTTGTAGTTGACCTTACTTATTTTAAGTAAGTGAACTGATGGTTCAGTTCAGTCACTCAAGTCATGTCTGACTCTTTGCGACCCCACGGACTGTAGCATGCCAGGCTTCCCTGTCCCTCACCAACTCCCGGAACTTTCTCTAACTCAGGTCCATCAAGTGGATGATGCCATCCAACCACCTCATCCTATTTTTATCTACTGTCTAAATTCAACTGATTACATCTAACAGTACTCTGGCTCTATGCCATAAGAAATAGAGATAATTGCTTAATTTTAATTCATACACTATTCTGTACTATAAAGTGGCATTCACTGAAACTGTTTTTCTGGCTCTGTAGCTAAACCAAGTGTCCCACAGTCTGTAAATTATATACTACAATTGTAAGCTCTGCAGAAATTGCTAGCTTGCCAGTTCTAACGAAAAGTGCATTTTTCTGATGCCAACTACAGTATCTGAATCAGACTCACAACATTAAGTCTAACATTTGTTGATTTGGTTTAAAGCATCATGCCAAACTGAACATTTCTAGCATATTACCTGTATTTCCAACCTTTATAAAAGACTCTATTGTATACTGTATACTTCATTACTCAAGTAAGAAGCGTGAATCATCATTACTCTTTCGTTTTCTTCTCACCTCCATTCTGATTAATCACCCAGGTCTGTTAAACATCTCTCACACAATTTCATTCCCTATATCCCTCTGTTTGGTGTGTAATCTAATTATTTCACAGAGTGTTACAATCTTCTATGAACTATCTTTCTGAATCACTGAGATGCCACACTCTCAGCTTCTCTTTATATAATGCAGCTTGAATTTCTTTTTATGACAGTGTCAATTTATTATTAAAAATAATAAATCTCCTTAAAATCCTAGCCCAGTTTTGGCTCCTCCTCTATAAGTTTTCCAAGACGGACACTTTGCAGGCATGCCCCAGCAGTACTGGTCATGATTACCTTTCTGCTAACGTGTGTCTTATAACACAGATCACATTATACTATATTTTTGTGTTGGCTTTCCTAACAAACTCTGGCACACTTGGTTATTAAAGCTACACATGTATGTTTTCATGCCCCAGTATCTAGGCTGGTATTTTGCACACAGATAGTGCCTAGTAAAGATCTCTTGAATAAATGATTTCTCACTCGGATCTAGGCTGATTGCCGTATCATTCTGAGGAATATCTTCAGTAGGCATTGAGGTATTATAAATCTAAGTGAGAAGCCCTATGGAGGACCAGGATATTTCCTAATGGCTTTCAAAATCAATAATATACAGTAGTAGTTAGTTCATCCAATGCTGTCTATTTAAATAATAGCATAAAGCATTTTGAAGGCTTGTATTTTGCATGTTGGGTAAGGTCAGCAGACAGCACTTCTTCTTTGAAATGGAGATGTTTGTCTTACCAGTGGGAAGAAAGTTCTGATAAGTGGCTGCACCACAGATGTGTATGAAAAAGATCTATTTCTCTAAAAGCAAAATGCTCTAAATGTGGGTCTTTTATTTCAAGGAAGTGTGAATCCACTGTAGCTCCATTTTTAACTGTAAAGTGATCACTTGATGCTTATGATAAACCCTCCTCATCAAAGCAGGGTGCATCTCCACTCTATTCCTCTTGTCAGCAAAGTCAAATAGCAGGGACATTTTAAATAACTGTAAACATTTTCTTGAATCTCTGATGATTCCAACTCTGAGAAACTCCATTGTTTATGCACTGCTAAGAAAGAAAAATAAAAGGTCAATTAAACATTAACATAGTGCTTTTATTTATTCTTGCTGTATAACAAATTCTCACAAATGTAAGGTCTTAAAACAGTACAAAATTATTATCTTACAAGATCCACGAGTCAGGAGTCCAGACGCAGGTTAGCAGAGTCATCCCTCAGGTCAGGATCTCACCAGGCTGAAAGAGAGGAATCCAGGTGCTGCCTCTGATACCTGCTCTGGACACTTTCACAAAACCAGAGTTTGTCTGCTGCCATTTCCTCTCACACTCAGGGCTCCTTTTGCTCTCTGTGTCACTAGCCCCCCGACTCAAGGTACAAACGATATGCATCTGACTGTTAAATTCTAATTGTTATGTCTGTGCCTTTGCTGCAAAGGAGACTGGAAAAGCTAGCATATGAACGATCTCTTTCATTACACACCAGAGTCCCTTTAGCTTGTTTAAACAAAGAGGAATTAAAAAAAAAAAAAAACATTAAGTTACTCTCAGGATTCTTAAGAGGATCAGAAGAACCAGGTGTGAGTGCTGTATCATCAGAAAAAATAAAAGCAATGCACTATTTCCAGTGAGATATTTCTACGGGAACACACTGTTGCAGAATGCTATGTAACACTTCTCTCCGTCAGTCCGGGCTAACAGATGCTCGACCAAAGTCTACCTGTGTCTGCCTCTGCCAGCAGGTTTATGAGAGTACATGATCATTACATACCTTCCCTTCACTTCACATGCATCTGAGTCTTCTGTGAAGCTGTAAGACTGGTAGTACCTAGTTATGCGCCTGCTCAGTAGTCACAAGAAAATATAGAGGAATGAGTTTTTTAGTTTCTTAGGTTCTAAAATAAAGGAAAACAATCTATAAGCCCATCAAAATGGATGTGAAGTGAACCAACCTACTCTATACACCCTAGATGTAGTTGGCATTTTCTGGTTGTGAATGAAGGTGGGATCTGTTCCCCACCAAGATATGTGAGATACATTTTCTGAACAGAAGAATAGAATTCAAATGCTACCCAGATTCAAAATGATTAGTGTTAACCAGGGCCAGGAGAGTGAACCACTCATCTTACGTGCAATGAGCAATAATATTTTAATGTTATATTTAAAGAAACGAATGCAAAAAAAAATCATAATGAACTAAAGGTCAAAATTTTAAATAAAACAGCAATATCCCCATGCCTTGTGAGCCCAATTGGAAGCTGAGAGAAAAGGAAAACCAGTAATATGGATCCTGTGGTTTAAATCTTGTGCCTGGGGCAAGGTGCTGGTGACTTTGTTCACTGTATCTCTTTTTAAATGGCTTCCAGCAGCACTCTGCATACGGTCTCCAATTTAACCACTCCAACGAAAAAGAGCTTCTCTTTTCTAGTGCATATCCTTGAATTCTACAGAATATGCTGATTGAGTCTCTACCTCTTTGTGCGCCAAGCACATTGACTAGTGTGCAAATACTCTGAGAAAACACCTTTGGGCACCAAAACTAAAATTTCCTCCAGGACATGCAAACAGAGAAAAGCAATTTGCCAAAGGGACTGGAAGAGCAGAAATGAAAAAGCATGGTGGGCAAACAGTAACAACTATTTAATGTATGCAGATTCCTATAAGTTGGAGAAGGAAAAGGCAACCCCCTCCAGTACCCTTGCCTAGAAAATCCCATGGACGAGGAGTCTGATTCAGGCTACTGCCCGTGTGGTCGCAAAGAGTCGGAGAGACTGAGCGACTTCACTTTGACTTTTACTTTCTATAAAACCTATGTCTTCAACTTTTCACTTCTATTCCTACACTCTACTCACTGTGTACCAGGCTGGTCATTAAATGCAAGCCTTTTCATATTTTTTAGCTGTAAACCCCTCAATAGCTTCTCAGTGCCCTTCCCATACACCAAATCTTTGCATGATTTACTAAACTCTGCATGACTTTGTTTCAGTCTTCTTCTGTTTTATTTTATCCAACAATCCTCTTTACTTACTATGCTCCAACTCTAGTGCATTTACAATGGTCTAGTATACTGACATCTTTCACAATTCAAGGAGTTTACACATGCTTCTTACCTGGGTATCTGCACATTCTTCACATCTAAGTTTAAATGCCACCTCCTGAGCTGTCATGCTGATTTAAAATTCTTCTGTTTTTCTCTTGGGTTTTCCTGGTAGTGCAGTTGGTAAAGAATCCACTTGCAATGCAGGTAGACCCCGGTTTGATCCCTGGGTTGGGAAGATCCCCTGGAAAAGGACAAGGCAACCCTCTCCAGTATTCTGGCTTGGAGAATTCCATGGACTGTATAGTCCATGAGGTTGCAGAGTCAGACACGACTGAGCGACTTTCACTTTTTATTTTTGTTTCATAGCACCCTGCATATCACTTATCACATTTCATAATTATGTAAGTGTTTTGGGGGAATATTTCATATACATTCCCTCTACTTCTGACCCATCTAGACTTTGAGAACAATGAAAGCAGACGACAAATTATTTTATTTATCTTTCCTCAGTTCCCAGCCTTCTACGTGTATGATACATAGCAGGTAAATTATAAGAGAAATGAATAAGAGAGGTGAATTATAAGAGAAGACCTATTGAACATAAAACTGACTTCATTACTACTTCCTTCTGAAGTTAATTTTCTATTTTTTTAATAGGCCACCAACATTCTTCCAATAAATTGTCTTTTTAAGTTAATTAAACATGAGTTTCATTGTTTATAACCAAAGAAGCAACCTTAAATGTTACAATGCCTAGCAAGAAACTGAGATATTTAGGAGCAGATTGGAGGTGATAAGAAGTCATTTGTTGATCTCAATATTCTTTTTGGTCCCTCAGTCTCTGCTTGCACATAATTCACCAATCGTTTTCTGGACTATCTCTACCTGCTTTGTTGTTGTTCTTCAGTCATCAAGTCATGTCCAGCTCTTTGCAACCCCATAAACTGCAGCACACTAGTCTTCCCTGCCCCAGACCATTTCCCAGAATTGATGATGCTATCCAATCATTGCATCCTCTGTCACCCTTTTCTCCTTCTGCCTTCAATCTTTCCCAGCATCAGGGTCTTTTCCAATGAGTCTGGCTGTTGGCATCAGGTAGCCAAAGTATTGGAGCTTCAGCTTCAGTATCAGTCCTTCCAATGAGTATTCAGGGTTGATTTCCATTAAAACTGACTGGTTTGAATGCCTTGCTGAAAGGGACTCTCAAGAGTCTTCAGCACCACAGTTCAACCCTCTGCCTTCTTTGTGGTCCAGCTCTTACATCCATACAGGGCTACTGAAAAGACCATAGCCTTGACTGTATAGACCTTTGTCAGCAAAGTGATGTCTTTCCTTTTAAATGCACTGTCTCAGTTTGTCATAGCTTTCCTGCTAAGAAGCAAACGGCTTCAAATTTATGGATGATTTCAGTGATTTCAGATCCCAAGAAGAGGATATCTGTCACTGCTTCTACCTTTTCCCCTTCTATTTACCATGAAGTGATGGGATTGAATGCTATGATCTTAGTTTTTTAAAATGATGAGTTTTAAGCCAACTTTTTCATTCTCTTCTTTCACCTGCATCAAGAGGCTCTTGAGTTCTTCTATGCTGTCTTTAAAGTGCTGTCATTTGCCTATCTGAGGTTGTTGATATTTCTCCTGGCAGTATTGATGCCAGCTTGTAACGCATCCAGCTCAGCGTTTCACATGATGTTCTCTGTTTATAAGTTAAATATACATGGTGGCCATAAACAGCCTCTTTCTACTCATTTCTCAATCTTTAACCAGTTTTTCCATACAAGGTTCTAACTGTTGATTTTTGACCTGCATGCAGGTTTCTCAGGAGACAGGTAAGATGATCTTGTATTCTCATCACTTTAAGAGTTTTCCACAGTTTGTTATGATCCACATAGTCAAAGGCTTTACTGTAGTGAATGAAACAGAGGTAGATGTTTTTCTGGAATTCATAGAGAAATGATCCAGCAAATGTTGGCATTTTGATTCTGGTTCTTCTGCCTTTTCTAGACCCAGCTTGAACATCTGGAAGTTCTTGGTTCATGTAATGCTGAAATCTAGCTTGAAGGATTTGAGCATAACCTTACTAGCATAGGGGGTGAGTACAATTGTCTATTAGTTTGAATATTCGTTATTATTTCCCTTCTTGGGAATTGAGATGATGAAGGTTGACCTTTTCCAGTCCTGCGTGGCTACTGCTGGGTTTTACAAATTTGCTAACATATTGCATACAGTAGTGTCTTTTAGGATTTTAAAACACTTTTAAAATATTTTAAAATAGGTGCTGAAATTCCATCCCCTCTGCTAGCTTTATTGGCAGCAGTACTTCCTAAGGACCACTTGACTACACACTCCAGAATGTCTGGCTCTGGGTGAGTGACCACACCATCATGGTTATCTACATTATTAAGATCTTTTTGTACAGTTATTCTGTATATTCTTGCCATCTCTTCTTTATCTCTTTTGCTTCTATTAGGTCTTTACCATTTCTGTCCCTTATTGTGCCCAGCTTTTGATGAAATTTGCCTTTGATATTTCCAATTTTCTTGAGGATATCTCTAATCTTGCACCTTCTGTTGTTTTTCTTTACTTTTTGCATTGTTCATTGTCTCTCCTTGCTATTCTCTGGAACTCTGCATTTAGATAGGTGTACTTTTCCCTTTCTCCCTTGCTTTTCACTTCTCTTCTTTCCTCAGGTATTTTTAAAGCCTCCTCAGACAACCACTTTACCTTCTTGCATTTCTTCCTTTTGTGGGGGGATGGTTTTGTTTGCCTCCTCCTGTACAATATTATGAACCTCTGTCCATAGTTCTTCAGGCACTCTGTTTACTAGATTTAATCCCTTAAATCTATTTGTCATCTCCACTGTATATTTATAGGGGATTTGATTTAATTTGTACCTGACTGGCCTATTTGTCTTTCTGCTTTCTTTAATTTAAGCCTGGATTTTGCTATAAGGAGCTGACGGATCTGAGCCACAGTCAGCTCCAGGTCTTTTTTTTTTTTTTTTGCTTACTGTATATAGCTTCTTCTTCTTTGCTACAAAGAATGTACCCAATCTGATTTCATTATTGACCATTTGGTGATGATCATATGTAAAGTCGTCTCTTGTGTTTTTGAAAAAGTGAGTTGCAATGACCAATGTGTTCTCTTGGCAGAATTCTGGTAGCCTTTGCCCTGCTTCATTTTGTACTCCAAAGCCAATTTTGCCTATTACTCCAGGTATCTCTTGACTTCCTACTTTTGCATTCCAATCCCCTGTGATGAATAGGACATCTCTTTGGATGTTAGTTCTAGGAGGTCTTGTAGGGCTTCATAGAACTGATCAACTTCAGCTTCTTTGACCTTGGTGATTAGGGCATAGACTTGGATTACTGTGATGTTGAATGGCTTGCCTTGGAAATAAATCAAGTTCGTTTTGCTGTTTTTGAGGTTACACCAACTACTGTATTTTGAACTCTTTTTTTGATTATAAGGGCTACACTTTTTCTTCTAAGGGATTCTTGCCCACAGTGGTAGATATAATGGTCATCTGAATTAAATCCACCCATTTCCATCCATTTTATTTTACTCATCTTATGGACTTAAGGGAGTCATATGGCTTAGATGGTAAAGTGTCTGACCACAATGTGGGAGACCTGGGATCAATCCCTGGGTCAGGAAGATCCCCTGGAGAAGGAAGTGGCAACCCACTCCAGTACTCTTGTCTGTAAAATCCGATGGATGGAGGAGCCTGTTAGGCTACAGTTCATGGAGTCACAGAGTCGGACGTGACTGAGTGACTGCACATGTACCTAACACTCCAGGTTCCTATGCAGTACTGTCCTTTATAGCACTGGATTTTACTTTCATCAGCAAACACGTCCACAGCTGATCATCATTTCCACTTTGGCCCAGCTGCTTCACTCCTTCTGGGGCTATTAGTAGTTGTCCTCCACTCTTTCCGAGTAGCACATTGGACACTTCCCAACCTGGGGTTGCTCATTTTTCAGTGTCATTTTTTTTTTGTCATTTTATACAGTTTATGGGGTTCTCATGGCAAGTATACTTGAGTGGTTTGCCATTCCCTCCTCTGGTGGATCACGTTTTGTCGAAACTCTCCACTATGACCTATCTGTCTTTGGTGGCCTTGCATGGCATGGCTCACAGCTTCATTGAGTTACACAAACCCCTTTGCCACAACAAGGCAGTGAATCATGGAAGGACACCACCTGCTGCCTTGCACAAAAGTCCAAGCTAATTCCTATGGAGACAGGAAGAGTTCTGCATCCCCAGTCCTTCACTCTCCAACTCTCCAAACCAAATGCACTAATGCAACTTTTAAAATGTGCCATACATTCTCAGCTCTGCAAGCACCAGCATATTTTGCTCCTTCTGTTTTTAAAAACCTTCCAGTGCTACAGATCACACCCACTTCTCTCCTTCCATTGGCTCACTTTTCTGTTATCTCTTGAGTCTCAAATAAGGCATTATCTCCTCCAAGAAGAGGTGTCTGCAATAAAGATTGCTTTGTTTCCTTTTACGTGTTCCAATAGTCCCTTGTCCTTATCCCAACTATGATACTTCCAAACTGTGTAATTGCCATCTCTTCCTACTATCTTCTGTGGGTACTACACAATACACCTTATATTTCCTCATGGCTTAGTACAATATAAACATCCAATAAATATACATAGAGTTCCCAAAATAGAAAAAAAGCTTTCAAGTTTCTTCATTGCCTACAGACCTATTTGAACTCTCATTTTCCACAACACACACACACGCGCGTGCACGCACACACACACACACAGACACACTCACACACACACACACACACACACACACACACACACATGTTTTGTACAATTTAAACTTGTCAATATTGGCCTGGTCTATAGTTTTCTCCTGCTTGCCCCTGATTCTCCATTATCAGCTGCTAGTAGATAAATAATTTCTCACACACATTACTAACCAAATAAGTGAGTATTCTCAGAAATTATTGCCTAATATACATGCCCTACCAGCTATAGTGAAAGTTGTTCAGTCTTGTCTGACTCTTTGCAATGCCATAGACTATACATGGAATTCCCCAGGCCAGAATACTGGAGTGGGTAGCCTTTCCCCTCTCCAGGGGATCTTCCCAACCCAAGGATCAAACCCAGGTCTCCCACATTACAAGTGGATTGTTTACTAGCTGAGCCACAAGGGAAGTCCAAAGTCACTCAGTCGTGTCTGACTCCTTACAACACCATGGGCTATACAGTCCATGGAATTCTCCAGGCCAGAATACTGGAGTAGGTAGCCTTTCCCCTTTCCAGGAATCTTCCCAATTCAGGGGTCAAATCCAGGTCTCCTGCATTGCAGGTTGACTTTACCAGCCAAGCCACAAGGGAAGCTACCTGCTATAGTGATGTGATAAAAACCTATATAACATGGTTGAGAATGAGGATGCGGTGGAATGAACTTTAAAAAAGTTTAGAAGAGAAGATTTTGGTGAGAGTTTCAGATGAATTGAAACGGAAAATCATTTAATGTAGAAAAGTCCATGAAAGGAGGTATTGCAGGACTTTACCAGCCAAGCCACAAGGGAAGCTACCTGCTATAGTGATGTGATAAAAACCTATATAACATGGTTGAGAATGAGGATGCGGTGGAATGAACTTTAAAAAAGTTTAGAAGAGAAGATTTTGGTGACAGTTTCAGATGAATTGAAACAGAAAATCATTTAATGTAGAAAAGTCCATGAAAGGAGGTATTGCAGGGTACAATGGTGTTATATGTGTACCAACCTAATGAAAAAAGTAATACATGCATATATTTCAAACTTTTGGTCAGAATATTTTAATATTCTTGCAAGACTGTCATTAAAAAATTTCTCTGTATCATGAAACTGCTTCCCAATGTATCCATTTTAGTTCAAGATCTCTTTGAAAGTAACTGAAGGTTTGTTAGGATGCCTTTTAGTTGCATGTCCCTTGCCCTGTATTTCCTAGTCCTGGATTTGTAATAACTTTTATAAAGAAAGGATTTTTCAAGCTTTAGTATTAATTCAGGATTGTTTCATGCATTTTTTATTAAAATGATGTAATCAAAGGACTTATCTGAAATGTCATTTGTATTAATGAAACTATTAAATGTTAATTTTTGAAAAAATG
>SJYC01022976.1:0-38808 GCA_006408675.1 Madoqua kirkii | reverse complement strand
TATTTGATTTTATGATTGGACATATAAATAAATATTATTTTTGAAAATGAAAACATAGCCATTGAATTTTACAAATTTAAAATTAAGAAGTCTTTCCATTCTTTATACCTCAGTAAAAATTAGAAAACGTGAGAAAACATGAAATCATTAAGGACTTTTCAGCCGAACAGTTTTAGAGGTGTGTGATAGGGGACTAAGGTTGAAAGCCATATCTTAGTTGAAATATGCGTGGGTGATGTGAAAATGAAGACAGTGCATGCAGACTTAATACTTCGGCTGTAAAGTTCAATGTTTTACTAAAAATCACATATGTGTATGGTGAGGAAAAGTACATTGATTTAATATAAAAGAGGCCAACATTTTATGTGCTTAACATTTATAGATGGAGAGAAATTGTTGAAGTTAAAGAAATTGTGCAGCTGGTAGAAAAGTTCTTGGAGGAGGCTGGATAAGATAATCTTCATAGTACAGATGAGAAATAATTTTAGGAAGATGGCTCATTGTTTTGTGGAACTAGGAAGTTTTGACAAAAATAATCAATGAACAATTAATGATAAGATTTTATCTGAATCAAACTGAGGCCCATAGTATAAAAATTAGCTTCTGGAATTATTTTGACAAACTGCTCTGGAGAAGCATGGTTTTCAGCACAGTTTTATATCTTGTCTGTACTAAGAACATTAAGCAGGGATGCATTATTTCAAAGTTTCAAATAAAACAACTGCAAGTACAGAGTGTGTCACTATGGCCTTGGACCTGGGAAGCTAGTCTTATCAAAGAAGGACCAGGCTAGGTGTGGCATTTAATCTTCATTTTTAACATGAATATGCTTTAATTTTGGTCAGTGTGCCCCCACCTTTTAAATAATTCAAGCAAATGCACAGTGTATGATAGGCCATAAACAGTCTGTTTTAATGAGTATAAAATCCAAGTTAACTTATGTATAAACCAGAATGACTTCCCCAAACCCCAATATGGGATGTTTTACTTTTATCAGAAGGAAGGAGAGATGGAAATGCCACGAATTAAAAGGAAGGTGGGTGGGATGAAGTAAAAAAGTAAGTTGAGGAAGTACATCACTTTTCTTACTGATAGAAGTGGTAAGAGAGAGGACTGAATACGGTGTGAAGGTGGGGATGGTGGTGATAACAGGGCAAGAAATTCAGATAGAGCCGTGACAGTTTAAAATATTGAAGGGTGATGTGTCCTGTGGTCTAGACTGGATTAGAAAATGGACTATGGAATTGAGGGAGTTAAAAACCATAGGTTTATATTAAATATGAGAATTAAAACAAAAACGCACACAGAAAATAGTTTGTCCCATATAAGGCATCATAGCTCTGCAAGGATATTAAACCAGCACAGCTCTCAGCTTTGGCATGAATTAACTGCTATATCTCTTTGGTGGTCTTTCAGAATGGCTCTCATGAAGCAGAATGCCAATAAGTAACACGTGCCTTTCAGTTTCAGTCACTCATGTTCCAAAGTATCTCTTCTCAGCTTTTGGAAGAGTAAACATTCAGATTTCAAGAACCCTTGATATAATAAAATTTAAACTTATAATATATAATGAATCAGGAGACTGTTAACTATATACATATCACAACAACAACAGCAACAATAAAAATGCAGTCACATAATATCTTCTTAGCAAGTTCAATCTTCCTAATAGAGTAGCATACTAATCAGTACTTTTGAGGGCTTTTGGGTTTGTCTGTTTTTGCAGAAACATTTCTGTGTTCTGTGATAGGACAGTATAAAAATAGGGCAAAATCTGAATTCTTTAAAGTTCCAAAGCAGTTTAGAACTATAAGATTTGGTTAGTTATAGAAATGGTTTAGTGATTTTGCCTATTCACCTAAGGTTTTCTATTCCTCTCTGAGTGGATGAGAGTCTCAATTTCCAGCTATTGGAAAAAACTGTGATTTGTTGATTTTCAGTAATTAGAAGCTATAGCGTGATCTGAACCACAGGAATCTACAAATGGCAAACTATGTAGCAACATGCAGTTGTAAAATAACCCATAACCTAAAGAGCTGACAGGTATAGTTTGCACACCAAATCCATCAATTATGTGATAGACAAGCCATTCAACTAAGTTAAATCTCAATTTCTTTATTTGTAAAATGAAGATGATAATATTTCTTACCTAAATTTTCATGTGAATTTTTATGAGAAACAAGATACATAAAACAACTTTTTAAAACTCTAAAGCCTTTGACAAATACAGTGTTTTTATATTCCATGCTGTATTTCATGGGCCGAGGTGGCCTGCAAAATCATAAATCAGCAGTTATAAAATCAGGAAGGACTTGTTGGCAGGCAAGGTCATCTAATACATTCACATGGAAAAATAAAGGATTCTTTATTTTACCGTTGTTCTGTTTTTGTTTTAGCTGTGACTCCCACTGGACAAGAGAGAGTCAATTTTATACTTAGTTAATTGAATAGTCTACTACAGGCTGGCACGCATGTCAGCTTCTTCCTGCGGGGAGTAAAGTGACTGGAATTCTATCACAGACAGAGCTTAATAATAAATAACTGACTCATTTAGATTTTTATTTACATTAAATCTTCAGGCCAAACTGAGATTCTCACTTCCTGTCAAAGTGTCAGTTATTTAGAGGAAAATATGCTAACTACAATTGCTATTTTGTTAAAGAGTCATTCTGTCAGAGATTCAGCTGAAAGATAGGAGAAGTGATGTCTTAAACAATAATCATAAATATAATATGAAATATACAAAATAGACTGTTTGATGCATATCTGACCTGAATATTGCATCAACCTTGAACAATACAGCTGGATTACAAAGTAAGCAAATGCTTAACAAAAGCCCTAGTTATCAGATGAAATAGAGAAAGGTAAATTGGGGACAGATTATATAGTTTCCACTTGCAAGTTTCTCATTTATATAATTACTACAATAAAAATTTCCAGAATCCAATTTTACATAATCCAATTATTTGAACTTAAAAATCATCTTCAAGAGTGCTGACAGCCCAAGGGCTGGTAGAGTTACATATTTAAAGTAGGTATTCCTATTTTTCTTTAGTGCATTGTAGTTAAGTATATTAAGCATCAAAATATAAAATATAAAAAATACTCTTGCCTAAAGAGAAATATAACCAAGACTATGTTGATTACTTTCATCATTTGTGTATGTATGCTTATTTCTAGATCTGTTTTTCATTTTTATCAATATGTATGTGAGATAATCTGTACATATATGGTACTGGAATGCAAAAGTAGAAAGTCAAAAGATACCAGGAGTAATCTGGAGCCAAGTTCGGTCTTAGAAACCAAATGAAGCAGGGGAAAGGCTATAGAGTTCTGCCAAGAGAATGAACTGGTCATAGCAAACACCCTCTTCCAACAACACAAAAGAAGACTCTATACATGGGCATCACCAGGTGGTTGACACCAAAATCAGATTGATTACATCTTTGCAGCCAAAGATGGAGAAGCTCTATACAGTCAACAAAAATAAGACCAGGAGCTGAAAATGTCTCAGATCATGAACTCCTTATTTCCAAATTCAGGCTTAAGTTGAAGAAAGTATGGAAAACCACTGGACTTAAATCAAATCCCTTATGTTATACAGTGGAAGTAACAATAGTTTCAAAGGATTAGATCTGATAGAGAGAGTGCCTGAAGAACTATTGATGGAGGTTCATGACATTGTACAGGAGAAAAGGAGCAAAAAAAAAAAAAAAAAGAAAGAAAGAAAGAAAGAAAGAAAAGCAAAGGCAAAATGGTTGTCAGAGGAGGTCTTCAGTTCAGTTCAGTCGCTCAGTTACGTCCGAATCTTTGCGACCCAATGAATCACAGCACACCAGGCCTCCTTGTCCACCACCAGCACTCGGAGTTCACTCAGACTCATGTCCATCGAGTCAGTGATGCCATCCAGCCATTTCACCCTCTGTCATCCACTTTTCTTCCTGCCTCCAATCCCTCCCAGCATCAGAGTGTTTTCCAATGAGTTAGCTCTTCACATGAGGTGGCCAAAGTGCTAGAGTTTCAGCTTTAGTGTCATTCCTTCCAAAGAACATCCAGGACTGATCTCCTTCAGAATGGACTAGTTGGATCTCCTTGCAGTCCAAGGGACTCTCAAGAGTCTTCTCCAACACCACAGTTCAAAAGCATCAATTCTCTGGTGTTCAGCTTTCTTCACAGTCCAACTCTCACATCTATACATGGCCACAGGAAAAACCATAGCCTTGACTAGATGAACTTTTGTTGGCAAAGTAATGTCTCTGCTTTTGAATATGCTCTTTAGGTTGGTCATAACCTTCTTCCAAGGACTAAACATCTTTTAAAACAAATAGCTAAGAAAACAAGAAGCTAGAAGAAGCACAAGCTGGAATCAAGATTGCCAAGAGAAATACCAAAAACCTCAGATATGCAGATGACACCACCATTATGGCAGAAAGTAAAGAAAACTTAAAGAGCCTCTTGATGAAAGTGAAAGAGGAGAGTGAAAAAGTTGGCTTGAAGCTCAACATTCATAAAACGAAGATCATGGAATCTGCTCCATCACTTCATGGCAAATAAATGAGGAAACAGTGTCAGACTTTATTTTGGAGGGCTCCAAAATCACTGCAGATGGTGATTGCAACCATGACATTAAAAGATGCTTACTCTTTGGAAGGAAAGTTATGACCAACCTAGATAGCATATTCAAAAGCAGAGACATCACTTTGCCAACAAAGGTCAGTCTAGTCAAGGCTATGGTTTTTCCTTTGGTCATGTATGGATGTGAGAGTTGGGCTATAAAGAAAGCTGAATGCCAAAGAATTGATGCTTTTGAACTGTGGTGTTGGAGAAGACTCGAGAGTCCCTTGGACTGCAAGGAGATGCAACCAGTTCATTCTAAAGGAGATCGGTCCTGGGATTTCTTTGGAAGGAATGATGCTAAAGCTGAAACTCCAGTACTTTGGCCGCCTCATGAGAAGAATTGACTCACTGGAAAAGACTCTGATGATGGGAGGGATTGGGGGCAGGAGGAAAAGGGGACGACAGAGGATGAGATGGCTGGATTGCATGACGGATTCAATGGACATGAGTCTGAGTGACTCTGGGAGTTGGTAATGGACAGGGAGGCCTGAGAAGCTACAATTCATTGGGTCACAAAGAGTCAGACATGACTGAGCAACTGAACTGAACTGAGAAGCAAAAGGAAAAAGGAAAGATATACCTATCTGAATTCAGAGTTCCAATGAATAGCAAGGAGAGATAAGAAAGCCTTCCTCAGTGATCAATGCAAAGAAATGGAGGAAAACTATAGAAAGGGAAAGATTAGAGATCTCTTCAAAAAAATTAGGGGTACCAAGGAAATATTTTATGCAAAGATCAGCACAATAAGGACAGAAATGATATGGAACTAATGGAAGCAGAAGACATTAAGAAGGGGTGACAAGAATACACAGAAGATCTGCACAGAAAAGATCTTCATGACCCACATAACCACTATGGTGTGATCTCTCACCTAGAGCCAGACATCCCGGAATGCAAAGACAAGTGGGCCTTAGGAAGCATCACTATGAACAAAACTAGTGGAGGGGATGGAATTCCAGTAGAGCTATTTCAAATACTAAAAAATGATACTGTGAAAGTGCTGCACTCAATATGCCAGCAAATTTGGAAAACTCAGCAGTGGCCACAGAACTGGAAAAGATCTGTTTTCATTTCAATCCCAAAGAAAGGCAGTCCCAAAGAATACTCAAACTACCACACAATTGCACTCGTCTCACATGCTACCCAAGTGGTGTTCAAAATTCTCCAAGCCAGGCTTCAACAATATGTGAATTGTGAAGTTCCAGATGTTAAAGCTGGATTTAAAAAAGACAGGACACTCAGAGATCAAATTGCTAACATCCTTTGTATCATAGAAAAAGCAAGAAAGCTCCAGAAAGAAATCTATGTTTACTTTATTGATTATGCCAAAACCTTTGACTGTGTGGATCATAACAAACTATGGGAAATTCTTAAAGATATGGGAATACCAGACCACCTGGCCTGCCTCCTGAGAAATCTGCATGCAGGTCAAGAAACAATAGTTAGACTTGGTCATTGAACAACAGACTGGTTCCCAATCAGGAAAGGAGTATATCAAGGCTGTGTACTGTCACCCTGCTTATTTACATTATATGCAGAGTACTTCATGTGAAATTCCTGACTGGATGAAGCACAAGCTGGAATCAAGATTTCTGGGAGAAATATCAATAACCTCAGATATGCAGATGACACCACCCTTATGGCAGAAACTGAAGAAGAACTAAAGAGCCTCTTGATGAAAGTAAAAGAGTAGAGTGAAAATGTTGGCTTAAAACTAACATTCAGAAAACTAAGATCATGGCATCTGGTCCCATCACTTCATGGCAAATAAATGGGAAAACAGTGGAAGCAGTGGCAAACTTTATTTTTCAGGGGCTCCAAAATCAGTGCAGATGGTGACTGCAGCTGTGAAATTAAAAGACACTTGCTCCTTGAAAAGAAAGCTATGACCAACCTAGATAACATACTAAAAGACACAAGCATTGCTTTGCCAATAAATGGCAAAGTAATATCCATCTTGCCAAAGCTATGGTTTTTCCAGTACTCATGTACTGATGTGAGAGTTGGACTATAAAAAAAGCTGAGCACCAAAGAATTCATGCTGTCTTGTTGGAGAAGACTCTTGAGAGTCCCTTGGAGTGCAGGTAGCTCCAACCAGTCAATCTTAGATGAAATCAGTTCTGAATATTCATTGGAAGAACTAATATTGAAGCTGAAATTCCAATACTTTGGCCACCTCATATGCAGAACTGTCTCATTGGAAAACACCCTAATGCTGGGAAAGGTGGGAAGATAAGGGGACAGTAGAGGATGAGATGATTGGATGGCATCACCAACTGAATGAACATGAGTTTGAGAAAGCTCTGGGAGTTGGTGATGGACAGGAAGAGTCAGACACCACTGAACAACTGAACTGAACTGAACTTATATGTATATATAGAGATACTGGCATCTACAGTGATACACTGGCATATATATATATATATATATATATATATATATATATATATTCAGTTCAATTCAGTCGCTCGGTCATGTCCAACTCTTTGTGACCCCATGGATCACAGCACGCCAGGCCTCCCTGTCCATCACCAACTCCCGGAGTTCACTCAGATTCACCTCCATTGAGTAGTGATGCCATCCAGCCATCTCATCCTCTGTCATGCCCTTCTTCTTCTATCCTCAATCTCTCCCAACATCAAAGTCTTTTTCAGTGAGTTAGCTCTTCCCATAAGGTGGCCAAAGTACTGGAGTTTCAGCCTCATGAGTGCAGTCACGTAGAATGCTCGTGAACCGTGGTGCACACTGCTGCCGCTTTCTGTTGCTGCTGCTGCTGTATCTAAACAATAACGTCATTTTAAGAAAGCTTAGTAGGTGAAGAGTCCCTTCTCCCCTGCTTCCTTTTCTGGGGTTTCCTTCACCCTGGTGACTTCAGGCTTTTCTTTTTGGACTTGCTGCTTATGGGTTTGCTTTCGGCTGTGCCGGCTCTTTGCTGCTGCACTGGCTGTTCCCTGGTTGCGGAGAGCATGGTCTACTCCTTGTTGCAGGGAGGGGTGTCTTGTTGCGGTCACTTCTCTTGTTGCAGAGCACGGGCTTGAGGCACGCAGGCTTCAGGAGCTGCAGCAGGGACTCAGGAGTTGCAGCTCCTGGGCATTCGAGCTCAGGCTCAATAGTCGTGGTGAATGGGTTGAGTTGCTCCGTGAAATGTGGGATCTGCATGGACCAGGGATCAAACCCTTGTCTCCTGCATTGGCAGGTGGATTCTTTACCACTGAGCCACTCAGGAAGCCCTTCATCTGTTTTTCAATATGAATGTTGCATCTTAAACTAGAAAAGTTTCAATTCAAAATGTAAAGGAAAATTCTACTTGAATTAAAATCCTGTCTCTTATACACATCTAGATGTGTATAAGAGACAGGTATGTATATATACCCTATTTAGAATGGTTTTAAAGATTATTTAAGTAGTTGCTTAGTTCATTGTGTAGATCTACTAAATTTTAGTCAATTGTCTCCTGTAAGGCATTCTTTTATGTGTTTACTTTTCTTACAATGTTGCAGAAGTATCCTTTTATGTGGGAGTAATTGTTTTCTTCAGAATAAATTTCATAGAACTTTTTATATTAGAATGAGCACTTTTAAGGCTCTTCATACTATTTATTTTGGTTAAGACAAATAGGGTCAGCTAAATCAATTAGACAGAAAGGGCATTATTAATATTAGCAGCAACATCTGATCCTGTAACAAAGAACTAGATAGGATATTTAAATGCTTTATTTCTCTTTGAGATAGAAAATCTTGAGCATGCTATAGTCCAGAAAGTCTGCTTGGTATAGATCTAAGGACACGTTCCTAATTGATATTTCAAAGCAATAGAAAATTTATGTTTATCATTGGATATATAAATGAAGTTTAAAATATGCAAATTTTTAGAGCAAAGTTTAGAGAATCCAAAGATAGATTCTGAATATTTGATGTATTAATCATGATCATGACAGGAGATATACTACGCATTCAGAAGAAATAATCAAAGAAGACTTCAATGAAGTAACTATTTTAAGAGGTTGCAAAGAGGTAAGGGAATTAACAAGGGCTTACAAAGCTCTGATTCTTTGCGACCCCATGGACTGTAGCCTACCAGGCTCTTCCGTCCATGGAATTTACCAGGCAAGAGTACTGGAGTAGGTTGTCATAACCTTCTCCAGGGGATCTTCCCAACCCAGGGATCAAACCCAGGTCTCCTGCATTGCAAGCAGATGCTTTACCATCTGAGCCACCAGGGAAGCCCTAACTGTACACATGGACATCGCCAGATGGTCAACACCGAAATCAGATTAATTATATTCTTTGCACCCAAAGATGGAGAGGCTCTATTCATTCAGCAAAAACAAGACTGGGAGCTGACTGTGGTTCATATCATGACCTACTTATTGTCAAATTCAGACTTAAATTGAAGAAAGTAGGGAAAACCACTCGACCATTCACGTACGACCTAAATTAAATCCCTTATGATTATACAATGGAAGTGGGAAATAAATTTAAGGGCCTAGATCTGATAGATAGAGTGCCTGATGAACTATGGAATGAGGTTTGTGACATTGTACAGGACTCAGGGTTCAAGACCGTCTGCATTGAAAATAAATGCAAAAAAGCAAAATGGCTGTCTGGGGAGGCTTTACAAATAGCTGTGAAAAGAAGAGAAGCCAAAAGCAAAGGAGAAAAGGAAAGATATAAGCATCTGAATGCAGAGTTCCAACGAATAACAAGGAGAGATAAAAAAACCTTTCTCAAGAAATAGAGAAAAAGAACAGAATGGGAAAGACTACTGATCTCTTCAAGAAAATTAGAGATACCAAGGGAACATTTCATGCAAACATGGGCTCAATAAAGGACAGAAATGGTAAGGGCCTAACAGAAGCAGAGGATATTAAGAGGAGGTGACAAGAATACACAGAAGAACTGTACAAGAAAGACCTTCATGACCCAGATAATCATGATGGTGTGATCACTCAACTAGAACCAGACATCCTGGAATGTGAAGTCAAGTGGGCCTTAGAAAGCTAGTGGAGGTGATGGCATTCCAGTTGAGCTATTTCAAAACCTGAAAGGTGATGCTTTGAAAGTGCTGCACTCAACAAGCCAGCAAATTTGGAAAACTCAGCAGTGGCCACAGGACTGGAAAAAGTCAGTTTTCATTCCAATCACAAAGCAATGCAATGCCAAAGAATGCTCAAACTACTGCACAATTGCACTCATCTCACATGCTAGTAAAGTAATGCTCAAAATTCTCCAAGCCAGGCTTCAGCAATACGTGAACCGTGAACTCCCTGATGTTCAAGCTGGTTTTAGAAAAGGCAGAGGAACCAGAGATCAAACTGCCAACATCCTCTGGATCATGGAAAAAGCAAGAGAGTTCCAGAAAAACATCTATTTCTGCTTTATTGACTATGCCAAAGCCTTTGACTGTGTGGATCACAATAAACTGTGAAAAATTCTGAAAGAGATGGAAATACCAGACCACCTGACCTGCCTCTTGAGAAACTTGTATGCAAGTGAGGAAGCAACAGTTAGAACTGGACATGGAACAACAGACTGGTTCCAAAGAGGAAAAAGAGTATGTCAAGGCTGTATATTGTCACCCTCCTTATTTAACTTCTATACAGAGTACATTATGAGAAACACTGGGCTGGATGAAACACAAGCTGAAATTAAGATTACTGGGAGAAATATCAATAACCTCAGATATGCAGATGACACCACCCTTATGGCAGAAAGTGAAGAGGAGCTAAAAAGCCTCTTGAGCAAAGTGAAAGAGAAGAGTGAAAAAGTTGGCTTAAAGCGCAACATTCAGAAAATGATGATCATGGCATCTGGTCCCATCACTTCATGGGAAATAGATGGGGAAACAGTGTCAGACTTTATTTTGGGGGGCTCCAAAATCACTGCAGATGGTGACTGCAGCTATGAAATTAAAAAGATGCTTACTCCTTGGAAGAAAACTTATGACCAACCTAGATAGCATATTCAAAAGCAGAGACATTACTTTGCCAACTAAGGTCTGTCTAGTTAAGGCTGTGGTTTTTCCTGTATTCATGTATAGATGTGAGAGTTGGACTATGAAGAAGGCTGAGCATGGAAGAATTGATGCTTTTTAACTATGGTGTTGGAGAAGACTCTTGAGAGTCCCTTGGACTGCAAGGAGATCCTTCATTCTGAAGGAGATCAGCCCTGGGATTTCTTTGGAGGGTACTTTGGCCACCTCATGCAAAGAGCTGACTCATTGGAAAAGACTCTGATGCTGGGAGGGATTGGGGGCAGGAGGAGAAGGGAACAACGACAGAGGATGAGATGGCTGGATGGCATTACTGACTTGATGAACGCGAGTCTGAATGAACTCTGGGAGTTGGTGATGGACAGGGGAGGCTTGGCGTGCTTGGATTCATGGGGTTGCAAAGAGTTGGACATGATTGAGCGACTGAACTGAACTGAACTGTACAATGTATGCAATATCTGAAAGTACAATAAAGAGATGTGCAATAGAATGAGCTGAGCCTGTATAGAGTATATATCAACCAACAGAAAAGGAAAAGTGAATCACTCAGTGACAAAAAATGTAATTTATTATTCTGTACTCTTGTCAAGTAATACATCTTAAAAGGGGATAATAAAAGACTTGGAAAACAAAAATGTGTCCCAAAGAAGAAACTAACATGTAGATTCTGGATTCAAATTTTTGGTGATCAGTTGTTAAGTTGTCTGACTCTTTGCAACCCTGTGAACCGCAGCACCCCAGGCTTCCCTCTCCTTCATCATTTCTCTGAGTTTTCCCAAGCTCATGTCCTTTGAGTCAGTGTTTCCATCTAAACATCTCATCCTCTGTCACCACCTTCTCCTCTTGTCCTCAGTTTTCCCAGAATCAAGGTCTCTTTCAATGAGTCAGCTCTTCACATCAGGTGGCCAAAGTTGGAGCTTCATCTTCAGCATCAGTTCTTCCAATGAATATTCAGGGTTAATTTCCTCTAGGATTGACTGGTTTGATCTCCTTGCTGGTCAGGAGTCTTTTCCAGCACCATAGTTCGAAAGTATCAATTTTTTTGGTGCTCAGTTTTTTTGGGGGGCGTCCAACTCTCACATTCATACATGACTACTGGAAAAGCTTTGACAATATAGACCTTTGTTGGCAACATGATGTCTCTGCTTTTTAAAACACTGTCCAGATTTGTCAGAGCTTTTCTTCCTAGGAGCAAGGGTTTTTAATTTTGTGGGTGCAATCACCACCAGCAATGAGACTGGAGCCCAAGAAAATTAAATCTGGCACTGTTTCCACTTTTTTCACATCTATTTTCTGTGAACTGATGGGACTGGATGCCATGATTTTTTTTTTTTTTTTTTTTTGAATGCTGAATTTTGAGCCAGTTATTTCACTCTCCTCTTTCACTTTCATCAAGAGGCTGTTTAGTCCCTCTTTATTTTCTGCCATTAAAATGGTATTCCCTGCCTATCTGAGGTTGTTGATATTTCTCCTGGCAATTATGATTCCAGCTTGTGAGTTATCCAGTCCAGCATTTCATATTATGTACTCTGCATATAACTTAAATAAGCAAGGTGACAATATACAGCCTTGACATACACTTTTCCCAATTTTTAACCAGTCCAGTGTTCCATATCTGGTTCTAATTGTTGCTCCTTGTCGTATATACAGGCTTCACAGGAGGTAGGTAAGGTGATCTGGTATTCCAGTCTCATTAATAATATTCCAGTTTGTTGTGATCCACACAATCAAAAGCTGTAGTGTAGTCAATGAAGCAGAGGTACATTTTTTTTTTTAACTTCCTTGCTTTTTCTGTGAGACAGTCAGTTCAGTTCAGTCACTCAGTCATGTTCAACTCTTTGTGACCCCATGAATTGCAGCATTCCAGGCCTCCCTGTCCATCACCAACTCCTGCAGTCCACCCAAATCCATGTCCATTGAGTCGGTAATGCCACCCAACCACCTCATCCTCTGTCATCCCCTTCTTCTCCTGCCCTCAATCATTCCCAGGATCAGGGTCTTTTCAAATGAGTCAGCTCTTTGCATTAGGTGGTCAAATGATGGAGTTTAAGCTTCAACATCAGTCCTACCAATGAACATCCAGGACTGATCTCCTTTAGGATAGACTGGTTAGATCTCCTTGCTGTCCAAGGGACTCTCAAGAGTCTTCCCCAACACCACAGTTCAAAAGCATCAATTCTTTGGCACTCAGCTTTCTTCACAGTCTAACTCTCACGTTCACACAAGATCATTGTCAAAACCATAGCCTTGACTAGAGAGATCTTTGTTTACAAAGTAATGTATCTTCTTTTTACTATGCTATCTAGGTTGGTCATAACTTTTCTTTCAAGAAGTAAGCGTTTTTTAATTTCATAGCTGCAATCACCATCTGCAGTAATTTTAGGGCCCC
The DNA here is from genome assembly GCA_006408675.1 of Madoqua kirkii. NCBI lineage: Eukaryota > Metazoa > Chordata > Mammalia > Artiodactyla > Bovidae > Madoqua > Madoqua kirkii. The sequence continues at coordinate 25,811 of SJYC01022976.1, read as the reverse complement.
CCCAAAATAAAGTCAGCCAAAAACAGAAATCCACTGTTTCCCATCTATTTGCCATGAAATGATGGGACCAGATGCCATGATCTTAGTTCTCTGAATGTTGAGCTTTAAGACAACTTTTTCACTCTCCTCTCTCACTTTCATCAAGAGGCTCTTTAGTTCCTCTTCACTTTCTGCCGTAAGGGTGGTGTCATCTGCATATCTGAAGTTATTTATATTTTTCTCAGCAATCTTGATTCGAGCTTGTGCTTCATCCTGCCCCGTGTTTCTCATGATGTATTCTACATATAAGTTAAATAAGCAGGGTGACAGTATACAGCCTTGACATATTCCTTTTCCTATTTGGAACCAGTCTTTTGTTTCTTGTCCAGTTCTGACTGTTGCTTCCTGACTTGCATACAGGTTTCTCAAGAGGCAGGTCAGGTGGTCTGGTATTCCATCTCTTTCAGAATTTTCCACAGTTTACTGTGGTCCACACAGTCAAAGGCTTTGGCATAGTCAATAAAGCAGAAATAGATGTTTTTCTGGAACTCTCTTGTTTTTTTGATGATCCAGTGGATGTTGGCAGCTTGATCTCTGGTTCCTCTGCTTTTTCTAAAACTAATTTTAACATATGGAAGTTCACGGTTCATGTAATTGCTGAAGCTTGGCTTAGAGAATTTTGAGCATTACTTTACTAGCATGTGAGATGAATGCAACTGTGCAGTAGCTTGAGCATTCTTTGGCATGGCCTTTCTTTGGGATTGGAATAAAAACTGACCTTTTCCAGTCCGGTGGCCACTGCTGAGTTTTCCAAATTTGCTGGCATATTGAATGCAGCACTTTCACAGCCTCATTTTTCAAGATTTGAAACAGTTCAACTGGAATTTCATCACCTCCACTAGCTTTGCTCATAGTAATGTTTCCTAAGGCCCACTTGACCTCACATTCCAGGTTGTCCAGCTCTGAGAGAGTGATCACACCATCGTGATTATCTGGGTTGTGAAGATCTTTTTGTACAGTTCTGTGTATTCTTGCCACCTCATAATTTCTTCTGTTTCTGTTAGGTGCCTACAATTTCTGTCCTTTATTGCACCCATCTTTGTATGAAATGTTCCCTTGGTATCTCTAATTTTCTTGAAAAAATATCTAGTCTTTCCCATTCTATTGTTTTTCCCTATTTCTTTGCATTGATCATTGAGGAATAATCAATGATCTTATCTCTCCTTGCTGTTCTTTGGAACTCTGCATTCAGATGGGTATATCTTTCCTTTTCTCCTTTGCTTTTTGCTTCCCTTTTTTCACAGTTATTTGTAAGTCCTTCTCAAGCAGTCCTTTTGCTTTTTTGCATTTATTTTTCTATGAGTCAATGAATGTTGGCAATTTGACCTCTAGTTCCTCTGTGGTGTGTGTTAGTCACTCAGTCATGTCCAACTCTCTGGGATCCCAAGTACTGTAGCCTGCCAGGCTCCTCTGTCCATGGATTTCACCAAGCTATAATACTAGAGTGGGTTGCCATTCCCTTCTTGAGATATCTTCCTAACCTAGGGTTTGAACCAGGGTCTCCAGCATTGCACACAGATTCTTTACCATTATACCCACCAGTGAAGCCCATATCAAAGCCAACATTCTTGGGAATTGCCTTTGTTTGGGACTGGAGTGAAAACTGACATTTTTTAGATCTGCAACTGCTGAGTTTTCCAAATTTGCTGGCATATTGAGTGCAGCTCTTTAACAGCATTATCTTTCAGGAGTTGAAGTAACTCAGTTGGAATTCCATCACCAGCACTAGCTTTGTTTGTAGTGATGCTTCCTAAGGTCCACTTGACTTTACACTGCAGGATATCTGGCTTTAGGTGAGTGATCACACCGTCATGGTTTTCTGGGTCATTAAAAGATTTTCTGTACAATTTTGAGTATTCTTGCCACCTCTTCTTAATCTCTTTCTTCTGCCTCTGTTAGGTTGATAATATTCTGTCCCTAATTGTGCTCATCTTTGCATGAAATATTTCCTTGGTATGTCTGATTTTCTTGATGAGATCTCCTGTCTTTCCCATTCTACTGTTTTCCTCTATTTCTTTGCATTGTTTACTGAAGAATTCTTTTTTGACTCTCCTTGATATTCTTTAGAACTCCACATTCAGATGAATATATCTTTTCCTTTCTCCTTTGCCTTTCACATCTCTTCTTTTCTCAGCTATTTGTGAGGCCTCCTCAGACAACCATTTACTTTGCCTTCTTGTATTTCTTTTTCTTGGGAAGGTTTTGCTCACCACCTCCTGTACAGTGTTACAAGCTTCTGTCCATAGTTTTTCAGGCACTAAGTCTGCCAGATCTAGTCCCTTGAATCTATTCATCACCTTCAGTGTATAATCATGAGATTTGATTTAGGTCATACTTGAATGGCCTAGTGGTTTTCCATAGTTTCCTTAAAAGGAGCCTGAATTCTGCAATATGGTATTGATGATCTGAATCACAGTCAACTCCCGATCTTGTTTTTGCTAACCATATAGAGCTTCTCCATCTTTGGCCGTGAAGAATACAATCAATCTGATTACAATATTGACCATCTGGTGATGTCCACATGTAGAGTTGTTTCTTGTATTGTTGGAACAGGGTGTTTGCTATGACCAGTGTGTTCTGTTCACAAAACTGTGTTAGCCTTTGCCCTGCTTCATTTGGTACTCTAAGACCAAACACACCTCCAGGTTACTCCAGGTATCTCTTGACTTCCTACTTTTGCATTCTAGTCACCTATGATGAAAAGGATATCTTTTTGGTATTAGTACTAGGATGTCTTACAGGTCTTCATAGAATCATTCAGCTTCATCTTCTTAAGTATTAGTGGTTGGGGCATAGACTTAGATTACAGTGATATTGAATGGTTTGCCTTGGAAATGAACTTAGATCATTCTGTCATTTTGACAATGTACTCAAATACTGCATTTTGGACTCTTTTCTTGACTATGAGGACTTCATGGTCAAATGTCTATCCACAAACATGCACTCCGTTGAAAATTTATTTAATCATTCTGTATCTCAGTTTCTTTATATGTAAACTGGCAGTAATAATGTTAGCACAAACTTAATTTGCAATACCAGTCAGTTCAGTCGCTCAGCCATGTCCGACTCTTTGCAACCCCATGAACCGCAGCATGCCAGGCCTCCCTGTCCATCACTAACACCCAGAGTTCACCCAGACTCATGTCCATTGAGTCAGTGATGCCATCCAATATCACTTAGCGCAGAGTAGCTGAATGTGGATATTGAGTTAATCACTAATGGGCAGAGACTTAATCACATGTCTGCATAATAAAACCTCCAAAAAAAAAAATCCTAAAGTTATGAAGCTTGGAAATAATGCTGGTTGATAAACATTAGAGAAGCTGGGTGTGTGGCATGGCTAGAGAAGGCCCTGAAGCTCTGCACCTCTCCCCTCTTACCTTCCCTTGCATATTCCTTTTGTGTGGCTGTTCCTAATACAATCAGTTCAGTTCAGTCGCTCAGTTGTGTCTCACTCTTTGTAACCCCATGGACTGCAGCTCAGTGGGCTTCCCTGTCCTTCACCAACTCCCGGAGCTTACTCAAACTCATGTCCACTGAGTCAGTGATGCCATTCAACCATCTCATCCTCTGTCGTTCCCTTCTCCTCCTGCCTTCAATCTTTCCCAGCATCAAGGTCTTTTCCAATGAGTCAGGTCTTCACATCAGGTGGCCAAAGTAGTGAAGCTTCAGCATTAGCCTTTCCAATGAATATTCAGGACTGATTCTCTTTAGGATGGACTGGTTTGATCTCCTTGCAGTCCAAGGGACTCTCAAGAGTCTTCTCCAACACTACAGTTCAAAAGCATCAATTCTTTAGTGCTCAGCTTTCTTTATAGTCCAACTCTCACCTCCATACATGACTACTGGAACAATCACAGCTTTGACTAGGTGGATCTTTGTTGGCAAAGTAATGCCTCTGCTTTTTTTTAACACACAGAGGGTTGGTCATAGCCCTTTTCCAAGGAGCAAGTGTCTTTTAACTTCATGGCTGTAGTCACCATCTTCAGTGATTTTGGAGCCCCCCAAAATAAAGTATTTCACTGTTTCCATTTCATCTTCCTGACTAAAGTGAAAGAGGAGAGTAAAAAGTTAGCTTAAAGTTCAGCATTCAGAAAGCTAAGATCACTTCATGGCAAATAGATGGGGAAACAATGGAAACAGTTCTTAAATTGCATCCTTTGTAATAAACTGGTAATCTACTCAATGAACTCTTTTCCTGAGTTCTGTTAGCCTTTCTAGCAAGTGATTTAACTCCAGGAGGGAGTCGTAGGAACCTCCCACTTTTAGATGGTCAGTCAGAAACACAGGTGACATTCTGGACTTGTGTTTGGTGTCTGAAGTGGGAAAAGTCTTATGGGACTGCATGTGAACCATGAGGTCTGACACTAACTCCAGGTATATAGTTTAAGAATTGAATTAAATTGGAAGACACTCAACTAGTATCAGAGAATTGCTTAGTGTGGGGAAAAAACCATAGAGATTTGGTGACCAGAATTATGAATGTTGTGTCTGGAGAGGGAAAACAGAGATGTTTTCTCTTTACAGCTGTCATGAGACTACATAAAATTATGTATTTAAAGCAGATTATAGTACTGAAAATAATGAATGCAATAAATCTACTAAATGCTATTTTTATTATCCTGCCTTTTTACTGGATCTCTACATCTTAAGTGGAGAAGCCTATATATTTCCCCTGCTCTGGCTAAAAACAGTATTAAAATTTGACATTATTATCAGAACATGACAAATGGCACAACTCAAACTAAGCGCTTACATTTACTGCCCACAGTCATCAGCTAAGTCAGAGCATATGGGAACAAGACCCCAAATCAATTGCTCTGACTTTAAGTTTCAGTACTTTTCCTATGGTCATGCTGTCTGTTTTCTTGTGAAGTCTTGCTCTTTGTAAATTGTAGGGGTAAATCTTGTTCCACATAAAAATATTAGCCAATACTTCTTGGATGTCCCCACCAGTTCCAGAGACCTGTCTCTGGAGGCTCACCGATTCTCTGACTACTCAAGATTACAGAAAACACAATTTTCTCACACTCTCTGCAATGCCTTAGGCAGAGAAAACACTACTTTTGAGCTAAAGGACTCCCAAGTGCTAGGGTAAGAGACTGTCTCTCCTCTCCACTATTCGATAATATAGTCCAAAGGGCATAGCCCCTAGACCAATTAGCCATGCTGTAAGACCTGAATCTCACTTTGCTCAATCATCAGGCAGTAGTACTCAAGGGAGAACCAAAGAGGGCTTTGATACTTCGCCATCTTGTCATTCAATGCCAGTTCAAGTTTAACAGGAAAATTCCTTACAGCTGTTCAGATCCCCAGCAGTGCTTGCCACCAGGTGAACAGCTGAGCCCTAGGGTATATTGACAAAATGCTGTTTATAGAACCTCAGAACGAGAGAAGAGTCCCAAACATTTCTTCCATTTGTCTGCCAGGTGCCTGTATACTATCCTTCATCCAAGTCCCCTCACCCACTCCTACTGCCAAGCTTCTATCACTGCCACTTTAAGTCTTTGCTCATTCTCATGGAAATCTGTGTATTGATAATTCTTCAGTTTATGATGTGAGATATGATACTTGTTAGTTATGGAAATGAACCTTTGCCTGGTAACCAGAGTTGTCTGTCAGCTTCCCCAGAAAGAAAAAAAAAACTGATTAATTAAGGCACCTGTTTGGTTTTTGTTTGTTTGTTTGTTTGTTTTTAAGTATTACAAAGTGGCTACTTTTTTTCTTGGATGTCTTAAGTAGTGGAACTAGACTCCTTGGAACTAGGTTCATATCTTCTGACAAGACCAAAGCAATGAAATTGGAAACAAGAAATAATATAGTTAAGTTTCAAATAAAGATAGTTTAGTTTATTAATGCTATGGTGCTAGGAAAGAGGAAAAGAAGACATCTCTTGTACTCAAACGGTTTCCCTGGTGGCTCAGATGGTAAAGAATCTGTTTGCAATGAGGGAGATCTGGGTTCCGTTCCTGGGTTGGAATGATCCCCTGGAGAAGGGCATGGCAACCCATTCCAGTGTTCTTGCCTGGAGAATCCCCATGGACAGAGGAGCTTGCTGGGCTATAATTCATGGGGTTTCAAAGAGTCGGGCACCACTGAATGACTAAACCCATACGTGTACTCAAGTCCCTACGTCTGAATTCATCTCTTAATTGATGCAGTCAGCGTTCTTTAACACCCATGATGTCAGGCACACAGCAAATGCAGTCTCACTTAGGAAATTTGTAAAGCCCAAATTCTGCCCAAGTTTAGTCTTTAAGTGACTGCAGGGATCTGAAACAATTTGAATAACTATCCCCTTTAACCAAGAACCTATTTAGTAAGATGTCCCAATGATAGCCTCTGATTTGCAGCTCCCACTTTGCATACTTTATTTTTTTACTTTTTACATTAAGTAAATGCCAGAAACACTAGAGGTACTAAAAATAAAAGAAATAAGAAATTCACTGTTGATGTGTGTATGTGCATAGGGAGGTAAATAAGTATACATATATTGCTGCTAAGTTGCTTCAGTCGTGTCTGACTCTGTGCGACCCCACAGATGGCAGCCCACTGGGCTCCGCCATCCCTGGGATTCTCCAGGCAAGAACACTGGAGTGGGTTGCCATTTCCTTCTCCCATGCATGAAAGTGAAAAGTGAAAGTGAAGTCACTCAGTCGTGTCTGACTCAGTGACCCCATGGACTGCAGCCTACCAGGCTCCTCTGTCCATGGGAGTTTCCAGGCAAGAGTACTGGAGTGGGATGCCATTGCCTTCTCCAGTATGCATATATTAATGAAAGTTTATATTCCATATATCTATTCATTAGGTATTTTGGAATATTTATTGACTGCATAAAATGTACAGTAAGTATAAAAAAATGTGGGGATAAACAAGATAGAGGCCTTACCATACAGAAATTAAACCTCTAGAGAATGGCAGGTGAAGTGGCAATTATTATACAATATAATAAATACTGAAGTATAATGGCATACTATACAGTATAATAAATAGAGGCTTCTATGAAAACACATGGATCAGATTTCAGACTTGAGTGGTCAAGAAATCTTCTCAGATGAAAGTCTTTTGATTACCTTGCTGTTTAACTTAAGATCTAAAGATAAGGAAGGAAATTCCTAGGGGTAGAGAGGAGTACTGGGTGACATTTCTAGGGAGAGTGAAAGAAATGTAAAACATTCCCAGTCAGCACTGAGATACCTTTCCCAGTACTAGATTTACTGTGTGATTTTATTCTGAATATTTTATTTGATGATATACAATGTTATGTGCTTTGTTGAGATACTTTCCTGTGTTCTCTGTCTGATCCTTTTATCAATATCCAGGAATCTTTCTCTGGCCCCGATCCTTCATGGTGTGACAATGTAATCTGAGTTACATTGTATCTGTTTCCCTATGAATCTCTCAACCTTTGAGGGCAGAGATATATTAATATCAATACTAACTTTATAACACAGTTCTTGAAAAACCAACATTGATCTGAATGGCAGCTTCTCAAATCCTAAAGCTGAATAATGCTTTCATCCAAGATTTTTCCAGCTGTTATGAGATTTTAAAAAAAAAAGGAATAAAAATACATATCTTCTAGTCAGGAGGAGTCTTCTAGAGGAACTCTGCATCCAATTATAATTCTTTCTGGGTCCAGGCCAATGGTTAGTCAATCTTTCTAACCAGACTTGCTTAGACTAGTGCTTCTTTCCTGATGAATGACTTCACTAAACAGTTTTAAGGAAGGAGTTCATTTCTGGACTCAAGCAAACCTTTTAACAATATCAACAAGAATTGAAAAGGAAATGACTCTTAAAGAAACTTTGACTTAAGAAAACATTGAGTGACTTTAAACCTATATCTTGGAGAAGGCAATGGCACCCCACTCCAGTACTCTTGCCTGGAAAATCCTATGGATGGAGGAGCCTGGTGGGCTGCAGTCCATGAAGTCGCTAGGAGTTGGGCACGACTGAGCAACTTCACTTTCACTTTTCACTTTCATGCATTGGAGAAGGAAATGGAAACCCACTCCAGTGTTCTTGCCTGGAGAATCCCAGGGACAGGGGAGCCTGGTGGGCTTCCGTCTCTGGGGTCGCACAGAGTCGGACACGACTGAAGCGACTTAGCAGCAAACTTATATCTGAAATTGATGAAACTGAAGTTCCAAGATGTAAAATAAGTTACAGCTAATTTTGCTTTGAGGTTGGTCATAGATGAAGAGCTGTCTAACTCCAAAGCTTAGTCTTCTCTGACTAGACCACACTGCCTCCCAAATCAATTAGCCTAGCCACCTGCTGGCTAATGAACAGCATCATTATTACAGCCTGATGTGCTCAGCTTGAGTTCTTGGCAGGCAGCAGGACAGGGGGTCTCATGATTGTCGGAACTCTCCAGAAGTCCTGATCTGTGGAAACTGTGTGTGCACACAGGCATGTATGTGTATCTACCTGTGTATGATGGCAGCCCACTGGGCTCCGCCATCCCTGGGATTCTCCAGGCAAGAACACTGGAGTGGGTTGCCATTTCCTTCTCCCATGCATGAAAGTGAAAAGTGAAAGTGAAGTCACTCAGTCGTGTCTGACTCAGTGACCCCATGGACTGCAGCCTACCAGGCTCCTCTGTCCATGGGAGTTTCCAGGCAAGAGTACTGGAGTGGGATGCCATTGCCTTCTCCAGTATGCATATATTAATGAAAGTTTATATTCCATATATCTATTCATTAGGTATTTTGGAATATTTATTGACTGCATAAAATGTACAGTAAGTATAAAAAAATGTGGGGATAAACAAGATAGGGCCTTACCATACAGAAATTAAACCTCTAGAGAATGGCAGGTGAAGTGGCAATTATTATACAATATAATAAATACTGAAGTATAATGGCATACTATACAGTATAATAAATAGAGGCTTCTATGAAAACACATGGATCAGATTTCAGACTTGAGTGGTCAAGAAATCTTCTCAGATGAAAGTCTTTTGATTACCTTGCTGTTTAACTTAAGATCTAAAGATAAGGAAGGAAATTCCTAGGGGTAGAGAGGAGTACTGGGTGACATTTCTAGGGAGAGTGAAAGAAATGTAAAACATTCCCAGTCAGCACTGAGATACCTTTCCCAGTACTAGATTTACTGTGTGATTTTATTCTGAATATTTTATTTGATGATATACAATGTTATGTGCTTTGTTGAGATACTTTCCTGTGTTCTCTGTCTGATCCTTTTATCAATATCCAGGAATCTTTCTCTGGCCCCGATCCTTCATGGTGTGACAATGTAATCTGAGTTACATTGTATCTGTTTCCCTATGAATCTCTCAACCTTTGAGGGCAGGGATATATTAATATCAATACTAACTTTATAACACAGTTCTTGAAAAACCAACATTGATCTGAATGGCAGCTTCTCAAATCCTAAAGCTGAATAATGCTTTCATCCAAGATTTTTTCCAGCTGTTATGAGATTTTTAAAAAAAAAGGAATAAAAATACATATCTTCTAGTCAGGAGGAGTCTTCTAGAGGAACTCTGCATCCAATTATAATTCTTTCTGGGTCCAGGCCAATGGTTAGTCAATCTTTCTAACCAGACTTGCTTAGACTAATGCTTCTTTCCTGATGAATGACTTCACTAAACAGTTTTAAGGAAGGAGTTCATTTCTGGACTCAAGCAAACCTTTTAACAATATCAACAAGAATTGAAAAGGAAATGACTCTTAAAGAAACTTTGACTTAAGAAAACATTGAGTGACTTTAAACCTATATCTTGGAGAAGGCAATGGCACCCCACTCCAGTACTCTTGCCTGGAAAATCCTATGGATGGAGGAGCCTGGTGGGCTGCAGTCCATGAAGTCGCTAGGAGTTGGGCACGACTGAGCAACTTCACTTTCACTTTTCACTTTCATGCATTGGAGAAGGAAATGGAAACCCACTCCAGTGTTCTTGCCTGGAGAATCCCAGGGACAGGGGAGCCTGGTGGGCTTCCGTCTCTGGGGTCGCACAGAGTCGGACACGACTGAAGCGACTTAGCAGCAAACTTATATCTGAAATTGATGAAACTGAAGTTCCAAGATGTAAAATAAGTTACAGCTAATTTTGCTTTGAGGTTGGTCATAGATGAAGAGCTGTCTAACTCCAAAGCTTAGTCTTCTCTGACTAGACCACACTGCCTCCCAAATCAATTAGCCTAGCCACCTGCTGGCTAATGAACAGCATCATTATTACAGCCTGATGTGCTCAGCTTGAGTTCTTGGCAGGCAGCAGGACAGGGGGTCTCATGATTGTCGGAACTCTCCAGAAGTCCTGATCTGTGGAAACTGTGTGTGCACACAGGCATGTATGTGTATCTACCTGTGTATGAATTTAAGGGCTCCTGTGAGAGTTTTGGGCTATTTGATTTTTTTTGCTTCTTCTGCATATTTTATAGATAACTTAAAATAATAAGTAGTAATATCTTCTTTCTTTGTGTGGCTCTCGTGTGTATAAGGGTCACTGCCTGGTTGTTTAATCTGTATTTGCTGAATAATTAATAATCTTGTGCCTCCTACTTACTCAATCTGCCTTTTAATCTCTTTAGGAAAATGGTACAGGTTTAGGAGGAGATAATGTCTTCAAGATAACTGGGAAAAAATTCTAGGAATAAAATTTAGTAATTTGAGTAAAACTGATATTGGCCTTAATAAATTAATAAGTAAGTAAGACTGAGCTATAATATGTATCCAAAGAATTGGTTTTATATAGACTCACGTGGAACATTTCTCTTTTACATGCTACTTAGAAGTTACCAGGGAAAAGCAAATGCCAATATATAAGGACTAAGGACAATAATTGTCATATGTAAGGGACCAATGATAGTTGTTAATTCAATCCTAGACAACTCTTATATTTTTCTCATCATTATCCTGGGCTGTCAGAAGGCATTGCTTTGCTGTTCTTAGTCACTCAGTCTGTCTGACTCTTTGCAACCCATGGACTGTAGCCTCTTTGAACAGGCAAGAATACTGAAGTGGGTTGCCATGCCCTCCTCCAGTCAGAAGGCATTACAAGTCATTTATTAAATGTTAGTACATTCATGATAAATTAACAAATTGATAAAGTGGTTAAAATCATTAGTATGTGTTCTTATTGGTTAAAAACTTACTGTTTAAAGCCAATAAGTCTACATATCTGTACTGAATTAGTATAAATATTAATGAATAACCTTTTCATATGTGTATGTGCCATTGTATATATGTGTGTATAATTTTTATATATAAGAATTAAGTAAAGCTAATTTCTCTAACTTCATTTAAGAAAACACAGTAAAGCTTAAAAATTATGATGATGGCTTCAAACAAAATGTTTACATTTCAAAATAGCACTCAAAGGAAGAGAAATCATGTAGTTTACACAATACTTCTGTACTGTAACATCACAATATCTACTATACCTATGGAATGATTAAGTATTATATTTGTCTTTTAACCAAGATACCCAAGGGTTTTATACTTCTATAGCATTTCCTCAATCTTCAATTCCTTTGCAGCTGTCAGTCTCTCCAACTTCATCCATTCTGTTACTTAATTTTCTCATTTGCTTAAATGAAGAACTGAGTGTGTTTCCATGGAAGTTCTGCAGAGCAGAATTCAGAGACTTGATGACTTTGCTCCTCAGAAATCTTTCCTCCTTCTGAGTATAGCTATGCTATTATAGGTTGCATTAGCTAAGTCAGATGTATACATAAACTGTCAATATGAATATAAATGACACCTTTAATCCTTATCTTTAAATTCTCATAAGAAATCTGGATCACTCTTCACTGAAAATATTCCTCCGTGGTGAGGATCAGACCAGTACAAGTTTTCCAGTCTTGATGGTATTGACATTTTCCTTTGTTATATGGTGCTGTCCTGAGCACTGTGGAATGTTTAGCAGCATCCCTGGCTCATGACTCATTAGGCTCCAATAGCAATCCCTGCCCAGTTGTGGCAAATGAAAATGACTTTAAACATTGCTGAGTATATCTTGGCAGGGGGCAGCTAAATCACTCCCAACAGAGAACCACTGAAAATACTGGAATAAACAAACATTATATGATCCTCGTACCTTTAAAAGTGAGTTATCTTCACTTTTACGAATAAAACATCAAGCATTCAGTCAAATCATGGTTATGTAAACTGTTTTTAATTATCCAGGACTCTCTTTATGTTTAAACATATCTTCCCAGGTGGTGCAGCGGTAAAGAATCTGCCTGCCAATGCAGGAGACACAAGAGATGTGAGTTCAATATCTGAGTTGGAAAGATCCTCCAGAGGAGGAAATGGCAACCCACTCTAATATTCTTGTCTGGAAAATTCTCTGGATGGAAGAACCTGGCAGGCTACAGTCCATAGGGTCCCAAAGAGTTGAACATGACTGAGCACGCACACACACACACACACACACACACACACACACACACACACTGTCTTCATTACATTTCTCTCCAGCTTTTGATATCTGGCTTTGATTCCTATTTTAAACCCTAAATGAATATTTTCAAGCCTAAATGAATATTTTCAAGCTTCTGCAACAGTATATTTAGATTTATTGCACTGATAGCATGAATTGGCCTCCTTGAATCTATATTCTTTGCCTTGCAAGTTCACAGCTTCTCCTCACAAAAATATAGTCTTTTGCTTTCCCTTGAATCTGGATTAGAGTTTGATTTGTTTGGTCTACAGAATATGGCAGAACTGATGGGGTGTCAATTCTGAGTTTAGGCCTCAAGGTGCCTTGTGTTGCTTCCTCTCTGAGGGACAAGCCATCCAAGCAGAAGGTGTCTGAGAACACACAGTCTTCAGCAGATTGTCTGCTGATCGCACAATCATAAGACAGTTCTGAGATCATCCAAATCCAGATCAGCAGAATCACCCAGTGAACTCTTAGACTCTGGAGCTAAATACATGCTGACCATTTTAAGCCACTAATTTCAGTTCTGTGTGTTATGCAGAATTATTTAATCAGCTGACTTATCTACTAAATTGATCTTATGATTTCTAAAATTTTGGACCAGACTTATTCTTTTTGCTCTTTCTACACCAGTAATTCCAAGCACAATTAATTACTTACTTTTTCTTTTGTCCCTGAAACTCAAACTTAATCCAGTCTCATTTGGTGAGAACTTCCATATGTTCTTTTCCAAACCCTGAAAGAGGAAGTATGGTTCAGTGATAGACTTTATTTTTCATATTCTTCAAAACTACCTATCTTTGTTTAGAATAATTATGGTTTGATTAATTTTATTATGTGAAAAAGATTTTATCTAGCAATAATACTTATACAGAAATGTCAGATTTCAAAGAAGTAAATTCAACACCAGTTAAACTAATAATTGAGACTTGATCAGACATTTCATGAGGATTTAAACCTTGGAATCTTTTCATTTTAATGAATAGAAATCAACTGAGTGTTCATGTATTCCAATTCATTTGGCGTTGTATGCTATAAATTCACTGTTTAAATTACTGTTATCTTAAAAAATGTAACAAGTCTGATTAAATTTCCTAAGTACCTTAGTGCTATTTCTTTCCTTAAAAGTGAGTTAGTTCATGTAATTTGGTAGACAAACAGCCCACAAAAGTATATGGTATAAGCAAGACTGTAACATAAGATTTGTATAGAGTACCCTATGGGACCAGATTCAGAAACTAATGGCAAATGGTCTCCTTTGTGATTTGAGTCTATTGAATGTCAATTTTTTTATTATTTATATTTATTCATGACATTTACATACTGTTTAATGTATTCATTGGAAGAAATGTACTCACTTTTAAATGTGGGAACATTTACCTACTGAAAACCTTATTATATCAAAGAAAATGAGAAATGGGAAACACTTGTGATCTTATGATTGAGACATGTGCATGTCCAATTAAAAAACTATTAGAGGTTATTATCATAGCACCACAAAGAAAATCTTATTTGGTAGAAAACACAGATAGTAATAATTAGAAGAGTTGTTAATCATATAATTAAAAAATCAACAATTATTCAGAGATAAATTTCAACCATGCATATAATGATACTTCTACTACATCATCATCTACTTGAAGACAGGAAATAGCTTTCTTAGCTGTCTTCTCTTCTGCTACCCATTTTGCAAACTAGAACTGCACACTTAAGGTCTGTGAGTTCCATGTAGCCTCTGTGACTTTTCTAGGTTCTTAAACATGACCATCTCTGCCTTCAGTAGTCTATACTGTATAGTGAATGGCAGAATTAATGAAGGCCTAAAATGTGGTTCTAAGCATGTGACATTATATCTGATCTGCGTAATAATCGCAAACTAGCAAACCATGGGTGACAGTCTGAACATTCTGCTATTAATAACAAACTGCCAGGTGACATGACATAATTATTTTATTTAGTGGGACTATTTAGCCTATGTGAAAGTGAAAGTCACTCAGTCATGTATGACTCTTTGCAACCGTATGGACAACACAGTCCATGGAATTTTCCAGGCCAGAATACTCCAGTGGGTAGCCTTTCTCTTGTCCAGGAGATCTTCCCAACTCAGGGATCAAACCCAGGTCTCCCACATTACTGGCATATTCTTTACAGGTGAGCCACAAGGGAAGCCCCCAAATACTCGAGTGGGTAGCCTATCCCTTCTCCAGTGGATCTTTGCAACCCAGAGATTGAACCCAGGTCTCCCACATTGCAGGCAGATTCTTTACCAGTTGTGCCAAAGGGAAGCCCAAGAATACTAGAGGGGTTGGGGGGCACCTTTAACTGCAGTAAATGACAATATATATAGCATATTTTATTTCTAAGTAATGGTTTACTCACCCCACCCATAAGTTGGTGACTCAGAAATGTATATCTCTGACCAAGTTTTATCTAAACTTCTATACTTACTTACTTATTGATCATTCTACCTGAAAATCTGATGGACAGTTCAAATTCAACACACTCACTTCTAAGTTTGCCCAGATATTCCTTTCTTCATAATTTTTAATATACATGTAATATCTTACTAACAGACACTGAAGCCAGAAAACTTGAAGTAATGGATGCGTTATTCCCTCTCACTTTCCTTAGCTGGTTCTTTCCCAAACTGTACTGATCTATTTTTCATTTAAACAAAAAAATCTATCCCATTTATTTTTACCCCCATTGCAATTGACTCCTTAAAGGCTTTAGGCATCATTGCTTTGATAGCCTCACCATGCAATCTTCTGACTCTTTCTAGACCATCTACTGTATTACCTCCAGTGACTTTCTTAAACTTTACATTTAATCACTGGATTTCCTTAATTAAACATTTCTCATTCAGTAAAGCAGGATGGCAATTGTCCACCTAGGTCAACCAGGTAAATAAGGAAAATAGCAGCAAGCAGACTTTGGCCACATGGAAAACAGAGTTCCACTTAAAGAAGGCAGTAATTACTCAGTTCCAATAATTGTCATAGTACAGAAACATGGGGCCAATATAGATGAATGGTCTGATATTTCAAGAAAAATCTGAAATTTCTGTGAAGTCTCCCAGTTTTTAAATGATTGTAGTGATTTCATTTTAACATGCCTGGCCTAAAGAATGAAGTGAAAACTCTCCAGCATCTTAATAAAAACCTGTATGATTTCATAAAACTCTCTAAAGTTCCTTTTTAAGTGTTGTGCTCACAATTTTCTCTTCAGTTAAAGTAATACCACTTGACATCAGATGTGAAAATGACTCAGTTGTCTCCAACTTTTTGTAACCCCATGGAATTCTCCACGCCAGAATACTGGAGTGGGTAGCCTTTCCCTTCTCCAGGGGATCTTCCCAACCCAGTGATCAAACCCAAGTCTCCTGCATTGCAGGTGGATTCTTTACCAACTGAGCCACAAGGAAAGCCTTTTATGTCAGATAGTTCCAGGCAATTTTGTGTTTCCTTGAGAACCTCCATTCTTTCCAACTCTGCTAACTGAATGCATGTTCTTTATACTCTAATGGGACCACTTTTCTTTAGCCCCTTGAATACTTACCACTCCCTAAAGTGGGCTATCTCTGTATGTTTTATCGTAACACTTGCAACCCTATAATTGCAGTTGCATGTTTATATTTCTTTCTCCCTATGGCACTGTGAACTCCTTGGAGAGAGAAACTGTGTCTTATTCTTCTATGTATCTCCAGTTTTAAGATAGTTCCTGACACATTGTGGTTCCCAATAGATGCTGAATAAATGAACTGTCAAAATGAATAAGGTGAAAATTTTCTAGGAAGTATTTTGAAAATATGTATTTTAGTGAAGAATCCAAAGAGAAAATTGGATCTCAAATGCTTTTGAACTAATCAGAATCCAGGTGGGAAATAAAAGCTACACTGACTATTGTATGGAAATAAAATTGTTAACCCAGAGTTGAAAAGGATAGAGAAAACTGCAAGGTATCACAGAGGCAGCATTCCAGGAAGCATTACCAGTCCTAAGGCTACAGAAACAAAGAAGAGAAGCTGAAAGGATTAAAACTGAGCAGCATGGAGGTGGAGGAGTCCTGTGAAGTCAGACTCAGAACTTTGAGGATAGAGTTGGTTGGAGCTGCTTCTGGAGCCTCTGAGCTGGAGGAAGGTCCACTGGACTTGGGTCACAGACCTCTGATGCGGAGGGTGCCAGGCTGGAGCTGGTGCATGTGAGTGGGATACAATTACAGCTGGTTCTGTGATTTGAAAATATTGAAACATGGATTTGACCGTTGCTTCTGCAAAGGACAGTTATTAAGGAGTAAAGAGAAGAGGTGGAGGGGGTAGAATTCCAGCCGAGCTATTTAAAATTCTAAAAGATGATGCTCCCAAATTTCTGTACTCAATATGCAGCAAATTTAGAAAACTCAGCAATAGCCACCAGAGGTTGAAAAGGATCAGATTTCATTCTAATTCCAAAGAAGAGCAATGCCAAAAAATGCTCAGACTACCATACAATCCCGCTCATTTCATGTGATAGGAAGATAATGCTCAAAATCTTTCAAGCTAGCTTTCAACATTAAGTGAACCAAGAACTTCCAGATGTGCGAGATGGGCTTAGAAAAGGCAGAGGAATCAGAGATCAAATTGCCAACTTTTATTGGATTGTAGAAAAAGCAAGAGAATTCCAGAAAAGCATTTTACTTCTGCTTCATTGACTACACTAAAACCTTTAACTGTGTGGGTCACAACAAACTGTGGAAAATTCTTAAAGAGATGGGAATACCAGACCACCTTACTTGCCTCTTGAGAAACCTGTATGCAGGTCAAGAGGCAACAGTTAGAACCGAACATGGAAAAACAGAATATTTCCAAATTGGGAAAGGAGTATGCCAAGGCTATATATTGCACTCTGTTTAACTTTTATGTGGAGTATATCATGTGAAATGCCAGGCTGGAGGAATTGCAAGCTGGAATCAAGATTACTGGCAGAAATAGCAATAACTTCTGATATGCCAACAGTACTACTCTAATGGCAGAAAGTGAAGAGGAAATAAAAGAGCCTCTTGATGAAGGTGAAAGAGGAGAGAGAAAACCGAGAGGTGGCAGGGGGAGCAAGGCGAGAGGGGGGGGTTCAGGATTTGGAACACGTGTACAGCCGTGGCAGATTCATGTTGATGTATGGCAAAACCAATACAATATTGCAAAGTGAAATAAAGTTTTTAAAAAATAAACATTCAAAAAACAAAGATCATGGCATCTGGTCCCATCACTTCATGGCCAAATAGATGGGGAAGAAATGGAAACGGTTGCAGACTTTATTTTCTTGGGCTCCAAAATCACTATGGATGGTGACTACAGCCATGAAATTAAGAGATATTTGCTCCTTGGAAGAAAAAAACTATGACAAACCTAGATAGTATATTAAAAAGCAGAGACATCACTTTGCCAACAAAGGTCCATATGTCAAAATTATGGTTTTTACAGTAGTCATGTATGGCCATGAGAACTGGACCATAAGGAAGACTGAGTGCTTTTGAAATGCAGTGCTGGAGAAGACTCTTGAGAGTCCCTTGGACTGAAAGGAGATCAAACCAGTCAACCCTAAAGGAACTCAACTCAGAACATTCATTGGAAAAACTAATGCTAAAGCTGAAGCTCCAATATTTTGGCCACCTAATGTGAAGAGTGTACTCATTGAAAAAGACTCTGATGCTGGGAAAGATTGAGGGCAGGAGGAGAACAGGGTGATGTAGGATGAAATGGCTAGATGGCATCATCAACTTAATGGACATGAATTTGAGCCAATTCCAAGATATAGTGAAGGACAGGGAAGTCTGGTGTGCTGCAGTCCATGGTGTCACTAAGAGTTGGAAACGACTTAGCAACTAAATAACAACAAAGAAGAGAAGATGAGGTAATGCTGCCATCAGGGGAGGAGAAGGAAGGAGAGGCCCTCTTTTGCCTGTTTCAGCTTTAGATTCTCCCTCTAGAACCTCTTTTTCAAAGAACCAAACTTGGAATCAGTTGACAGAGAACAAATAAAACTTGCAGAATCCCAGTTCCAATATGAAAATGCTGAGTACACAAATGAGTTTAAAGCTGAGAGATATCTGGTATAAAATCTTGAAAAGATAGTGAGAAAAACTGAGATGAAGAAAGTAAGCCATTTACATGGAGTAACAGACAAGCAAAGACACAACTGAAGTAAAGACTGACTGATGCTGCTTTAAACATTTTATTTCATTTAATTTTCACAAATTCTTTTATAATAAATATTATTAGGTGAAGAAACTGAGGATGAGAGATGCTTCCCCAGCATCATTATGTTAATAGATAATGGGAGTCTGAATTTGAGTTGAAGTCTCAATTTACACTCTTGATGTTAAATGTGTGTCTTTAGGAGTAAGATGTAGGCTTCTTCTGAAGGATTAAACCTGTGTTTTACCCTACAGGACTTAGAGAAGTCAGAGTGTAATAGGGGAGAACAAATCTGACTCTGTACTGGACATTTATTTTATTTTAACCATTGTGTTCTATTGCTTTTGCTACAACTAAAGAAAGTTGCCTATAGCCTGGATAGCCCATTCTCAAGGTTCTCACCTTTAAGAGTATAACACATTTCCATTCGTACAGAGATAAAAAGTTGCAGAACAGAGAATAATAACATTTGTCTTTTGGAAAGTTTACAGGAACACCTTGAGTCAAACACAATTCAGCATCAATAACAAAAGATTTCAATGATACCCCAAACAAGGACACCAAGGAGTCTGCAACAACAAACCATATCCACTCTCCTTTTAGTGTAAAAGAAGCCTGTATTCCAACTTGAGTTCTTTGGGATACTAGTCCTCTGTCTGCTCGTTCTGCTGTCTTTCTGAATAAAATTGCTATTTCTTGCCACAACAACTCTCTCTTGATTCATTGGCCTGTCATGTGGCAAGCAGTAAGAGTTTGGATTCAATAACAAAGTGAATGAGTGCAGGCTTCTTCTACCAGCTACTAATATGAAAGAATTACACTAGCAGCAAAATGTAATTGAGATTATACAGCACCTTGCAAATTGAGAGAAGTGGAATTTGAAGTTTGATGTATTTTCTCTGAACAGTTTTAAGAAGCTGTATGATCTGTTCAATACCTAAGTCCTACTGACATGATCATTGGCACCTATTCTATTCTCTTAACATTCTATGTGTAATACTAATATAGCATTCATCTCAGTATAAGCTTTCTACCTATTACAGTCTTCTCTCTTTAGTATTGCCTGAGTTATTTTACTAGGACAGAAATTGTCATTCATACGTTCTTATTTCTAATACATAACTCAATTCCTTACACATAGGAAATCAATTACTGTTTGTTAAGTAAGTGCACAAACCACTATAATATCATACAGTTTACTAGAAAACATATATGAAATGCTTTCTGAACATCAGATAGCTATTTAGTGGAGGTAAGCAAATTACAATGTAATCAGACCTATTGCCTAATGTTGTAAATGGTTGCATTAGAACATAGGTTAACCTGCTCATTCTTTTACATACTGGTTCTAGCTATTTTGTATTACAGTAGTAGAATTAAGAAGCAGCTAAAAAGGTAATGCCTAAGAAGGGTAGTACTAAAAAATGTGCTACCCATTGGACAACTGCACTCATCTCCCATGCTAGTAAGGACATGCTTAAAATCTTGCATGCTAGGCTTCAACATTATGTGAATGAAGAACTACCAGATGCCCAAGTTGGATTTAGAAAATGAAGAGGAACAAGAGATCAAATTGACATCATCCACTGGATCATGGAGAAAGCTAGGGGATTAAAAAAAAAAGTACCTGTGTTTCACTATGTCAAAGCCTTTGGCTGTGCGGGTCATAATAAATGGTGGAAAGCTCTTAAAGAGATGGGAATGCCAGATCACCTCACCTGCCTCCTGAGGAAACTGTATACAGGTCAAGAAGCAACAGTTAGAACCCTGTATGGAATAGCTGATTGCTTCATGACTGAGAAAGTCATATGACAGAGCTGCCTGATGTCATCCTATTTGTTTATACCCTGAACACATCATGAGAAATGCTGGGCTGGATGAGTTACAAATGAACCAAGATAGGTGGGAGAAACATCAACAACCTCAGAACTCAGATGATAGCACTCTAATGGTGGAGAGCTAAAGAGCCTCTGGATGAAGGCAGAGGAGGAGAGTGAAAGAGCTGGCATAAAAATGATAGTAATAATAAGATCATGGCATCCAACCCTACTACTTCATGGCAAAAGAGGGTGAAAAGGTGGAAGTCGTGACAGACTACCTCTTCTTGGGCTTTATAATCATCGCAGATGGTGACTGCAGCCATGAAATCAGATGTTTGCTTCTTGGCAGGAGAGCTATGATAAACCCAAACAGTGTGCTGAAGAGCAGAGACATTACTCTGCTGACAAGGATTCATATAGTCAAAGCTGTGCTCTTCCCAGTGAGAACTGGACCATAATGAAGGCAGACCTCCAAAGAATTGATGCCTTTAAACTATGGTGCTGGAGAAGACTCCTGAGGGTTCCTTGGACAGCAAGGAAATCAAACCAGTCAATCTCAAGGGAAATCAACCCTGAACACTCATTGCACAGACTGATGTTGAAGTTGAAACTCTAGTATTTTGGTCATCTGACACGAATAGCTGACTATGGGAAAGATTGAAGGCAGAAAGAAAAGAGGCTGTGAGGATGAGATGGCTGGATGGCATCACTGATGTAATGCACATGAACTAGGGGAAACTTTGGGAGTTGGTGAAGGACAGGGAGACCTGGTGTGCTGCAGTCCATGGGGTCACAAAGAGTCAGACACGACTGGGCAACTGAACAACAAAGAGACAATAAAGATCAGAAAGCTGGACATGTTTACTTTGTGACTCTTCATAGAACAGTCTGTCCACACTTGTGGTGGTGGTGGCAGTGGTTTAGTCATTAAGTAATGTCCGACTCTTATGACCCCATGAACTGTAGCTCACCAGGCTCATCTGTCCATGGGATTTCCCAAGCAAGAATACTGGAGTGGGTTGCCATTTCTACCTTTGTATTAGATGCTAATTGTTTACAATACTTTTAGAGCAATATGTTTGGCAGTTTCATTTTTGGATGCCAGAAAAGGGAAAAACTGAGACTAAGGATATTCTGCAATAATCCAAGCAAAAAGTAATGATAACATATCCTCCTAGCTGAATAAAAGGAAATACACTTTTATTCAGTTAACAAATATTTATTCAGTATCTACAATGTTTTTTATTACTATTCCAGGCACTTAATAAGTTTATTCAGTAAATGTTTATTGATCTATTATGTTCAAACACCATTTCTGTTCTTTTAGAGCTTATGTTCAGTCCAGTGAAGGAGGACTAACACTTGAAGGGAGAATTACCAAAATTAGGTGACAGATTGGATATAGTGGTTGCTAACCTTAAATTAAAAGTTATTTTACCAGCATAGGTGGGTTTATGTGGTAATGGTCAAGGATTGCAATTTAGAAAAAGCAAACCAGGGAAAAACCATAGTCTAAGTCCAGCAAACAAAGGAAAAGAATGCTATTTTATAGAGAGAAAGGAAAAAGTTGGAAGGTGTGGTTTTGAATGAAAGTCCAGTGGAGAAAAGTAATTCAGGGTAATCATAGTTTCTCAGTTGAGTTACTGGGGTACTCAACTTCTTGTAGAACATATAATGTGCATCTTTTCCAGTTGACTCCTATGACTGATGATTCTTCTGTTGGAGTTTGGAACTGAAAAATCTGTAATTGACCTCCAGTGATAATGCCTGAGAGCTCCTATTTGTGGTCTCCTGACTCTACTTTAGTGAGGTTTCTCTTTATTAATTTTCACAGGATTTAAGAACCAAAGAGTTTTACATATTACTATCATAGCATGTAACATGTTAAGCTGTGTTGTATCACATGTATTTTACATGACTATCTCTTATTTGGTTATACTCTCCCTGAGGGCAATTCACTTGCAGATTTGTCTTGATAAATCCAAACTTGGGAGCACACCTGACAAAAAATACTTACTGAGGTGAAGTAAATGGTTGGGACTTGAGCAAAAATTATTCAGCCTAGAAAGGAAGAATATGAGATTGGAAGATGATGCTTGAGTCAGTACTGTAGTAAATAGAAGTCAAAATCCCCCCTCTGTCCATGTGGAGATAGAGAAGGGAAAGTAAGAACAAGTCTCAAGGGCACAGCTCTATTTTCTGAGTCCTGGATCAGCGCTCTGACTTTACCATGTATTAACTCAACAAACAGCAGTCAGCACAAGCTCTTACTTTTCAATGGATGAGAGGCTGATCTAAATTCTCATTAACATAAAAGGTATACTCTCGAAAGTGGCATTATTTAGAGAACATGGAATTATGAGGTATTAGCTACAACTTTCTTAATGTTGCCTCTGTCCTTAAAACCCAGGCTGCTGGCCTTAGTTGTTCACAGCCAAATCTTGAAAAGCTTTCCATTGCCTCTGAAAATGAAGAAAAACACTGTCACTGAGAGTCACTTTTGTGAAATATTATTATTCACAGACTGTATGCACCTCTAACATGAAATCAACATTATCACAACACACAACTTGTTGAAACCAAGACATTCTTTTTTCAGTCCACTTGAGTTTTGCTGAATATCAATAAGGCAATGCCTATAGCAGTTTTTCTGCCAATTAGTATACATTTCTTCTGTTGGAATTCACACCACTTCTCTTAATTAATCCTGACCTTTCATCCTGCATTTTTTTATAAACTTCTTAAGAAGTTAGAAATAAATAATTCAGTCCGCATATTTTCTGAAAAGAGACAAGCTGTTTTACTCCATCCTCAGAGAATAAATTAAATAACTATTCAGATTAAGCGCATGGAAAATTGGATAAACAAATGCAAAAATCATATATCTTCTGCATGAAGCACAGAGGTTGAGCTTTCTGCTGCTGAAGGAGGCCACAGATTTCCAGAGATTTGGAGGACAGTGTCATGGGAGGTATTTTCTTGTTTTTCACATTGAGAATGACATCTACCTTTTAGGATTTTATACTTTAAAGTTCATAGTTGGTGTTTGAAATTTAAATCACATTCTTTCATATTTCCTTGATGTTATCCTCCATATAGGGAATATAAAAGGCACATGCCACTAAATTCTTCAAAGTTTTTCACTATATTACAAAAATATGTATCTTCTTTTGCATTATGGTTGGATAATCTCTTAACAATATCCATATTTTTGAGAGTATAGCAAACATAAAGACCTTTTCTTATAACTCTCATGCATTTAAATATTCAGAATTCTCCTACTGCCACTGAATGCTTTTATAATATCTCACTTTCTCAGTCTTATCCCATAATATCTCCCTCTATACTGTCTTCAAGGAAATATGTAAATTTTTGCTATTTACCAAGATACTACTTTTCCTAAAGCTATTCCTTGTGACAGAAATTTCTTTTACTGTGTAATAATTTCTCTCCATCCCCTTCCCTCCACAAACCTCTCTCTGGTGAAAATGTATCCATTCTTTAGACCCCAGAAGGGTCTAAATCTTCAAGAAAGCCTGATATCATTCCTTCAGTCAGGCATGTTTCCTTCCTCACCTGTAGGTAGATTTCTCATTGCATTTAACTTACACTATGTGTTAGTTGCTCAGTCAAGTCTGATTCTTTGCAACTCCATCAACTATAGCCTACCAGGCTCTTCTGTCCACTGAATCCTTCAGGCAAGAATAGTGGAGAGAAGAGCCATTTCCTTCTCCAGGGGATCTTCATAAGCCAGGGATTGAACCTGGATCTCCTAATTTGCAGGTGGATTCTTTACCATCTGAGCCACCAAGGAAGCCCAATTTACACAGTATAAATTCACACTGTTTATAAACTTTTCAGTTCAGATACGTTCAGTCACAGAGTCACGTCCACCTCTTTGAGACCCCATGGACTGCAGCACACCAGGCCTCCATGTCCATCATCAACTCTCAGAGCTTGCTCAGCTCATGCCCTTCAAGTCAGTGATGCCATCCAACCATCTCGTCCTCTGTCATCCCCTTCCACTGCCTTCAGTCTTTCCCAGCAACAGGGTCTTTCCAAAGGATCAGTTCTTCACATTAGGTTCCCAAAGTATGGGAACTTCAGCTTTAGCATCAGTCCTTCCAATGACTGTTCAGGATTGATTTCCTTTAGGAAGGAGTGGTTGGGTCTCCAGGAAGTCCAAAGGATGCTCAAGAGTCTTCTCCAACACCACAGTTCAAAAGCATCAATTCTTTGGTGCTCAGCTTTCTTTATAGTCCAACTCTCACATCCATACATGACTACTGGAAAAACCATAGCTTTGACTAGATGGACCTTTGTTGGCAAAGTAATATCTCTGCTTTTTAAAATGCTGTCCAGGTTGGCCATAGCTTTTCTTCCAAGGATCAGGTGTCTTTTAATTTCATGTCTGCAGCCACCATTTGCAGTAATTTTGGAGCCCAAGAAAATAAATTCTGCCACTGTTTCACCATCTATTTGCCATGAAGTGATGGGACCAGATGACATGATCTTAGTTTTTTGAATGTTGAGTTGTAAGCCAGGTTTTTCACTCTCCTCTTTCATCTTCATCAAGAAGTTCTTTAGTTCTTCTTTGCTTTCTGCCATAAGGGTAGTGTCATCTGCATATCTGAGATTATTGACATTCTCCCTGGCAATCTTGATTTCAGCTTGTGCTTCATTCAGTCTGGCATTTCTCATGATGTACTCTGCAAATAAGTTAAATACTCTGCATATAAAGTATAAAAATTTTTATGCATATACAATCTATTTAGTATCTACCTTATAAAGTATTTCTTTAAAAGTGATTTCAAAAACTGGAGTATATTTCCACAGTTGTTAGAAAATTAATTGTCATATTAGATGAGTTCAGCAAAAGCTGTTTCCATGATAAATAAATATCTCTCTATGTTAGGCAAAAGCTCGCTAAAAAGCAGTAAGAGTTTTTATTTATCTAAGAATTTGTTCTTTAACACTTTAGATAAATCTTGGTCAAGAAACTCCTTTAAATAATATTTTAAAATACATTAAGATAATACATTTCTAATGAGTTAAAAATAATAGGGTTACTGATGTTTTGCTTATATAATTTTACTGAAATAATATAAAATTTTGTGAGCTAAAGATGGTTAAAATTATCCAATCTGTTCTGGCGATGAAAGTTATTAAATGGCTTGTCCAATATTGCTTGTGTCAGGAGTTGAGTAACAACTAGAATCTTGACCTTTTGGCTTCTCATTTAATTTGTAAAAACCATCAACCAACCATTTTGTCAAAGAAATATATTTTGATTGCTAAATCTGAGGAGGAATGAGAAAAAATTGGAATATATATATATATATGTATATATATATATATTGGCTATTAGG
>SJYC01022972.1:0-17342 GCA_006408675.1 Madoqua kirkii | reverse complement strand
CAAACCAGTCAATCATACAGGAAATCAACCCTGAATATTCACTGGAAGGACTCATGCTGGAGCTGAAACTCCAATACTTAGGCCAACTGATGCAAAGGGCTGACTCACTGGAATAGACCCTGATGCTGGGAAAGTCTGAAGGCAGGAGGAGAAGTGGGCAATAGAGGATGAGATGGTTGGATGATATCACCAACTAGATGGACATGAGTTTGAGCAAACTCTGGGAGATGGTGTAGGACAGGGAAGCCTGCAATGCTGCAGTCCACGGGGCTGCAGAGTCGGACATGACTTAGCAACTGAACAACTACTTCATATCCATCAACCTGGGAAAAATGAGAGTTATTTCAGCAAAGTTGGAGAAGTGGGTGGAAATGGGAACGCTTCTGCACGACTCTGGGGAGGGTAAAGAGGTGTTGACACTGGGGAAGCCGGATGCAGCTGCTCCTAGACCAACAGGTCCACTCCTGGGTGTCAGCTTCTGAGAAATCCTCCCTTTTGTGCACAGGAGACCTGGACGGGATGTGCACTTCGGGGCCAGAGGCAGAAATCAGCGGCAGAAGGGTAGTGTAAGGAAGCATGTGTAGTATACGATGCTTGTGGACAGGAAGGGAAAGCATGATGTTGCCCAGGGAGGTCCAGACCCACTTCAGGACAGTGGTTACAGGAGGCAGGGAGGACTACATGAGGAGCAGCTTGGGGCTCTGGCTGTGTCCACAGCATTTATCGCCTTAAAAATAAAGTGATGTGGCCTCCCCTGGTGGCCCAGTGGCTAAGTCTCTGCACTTAAACTGCAGGAGGCATGGGCTCCACCCCTGGTCAGGGAAGTTCCATGTCATGCAGAGTGGCCAAGAGAAAATAAACAAATACAGTGAGGCAGACGGAGCAAAATGTTTACAACTACTAAAGCTAGGTGGTGGATTTTTTTTTTTTTTTAAGAACTGACTGCATTAAAACACAAGTTAAAGCACGCACGCTATGGCACAATTATTGATTCTTTTGGGAAGGGCAGCCACTCGGCAGGCGGGATCTTCGTTCCCTGACTAAGGATTGAACCCAGGCCACAGCAAATGAAGACCTGGAATCCTAACCACTAGGCCAAAAGGGAACTCCTCCAAATATTTTATTTATTTATTTTAAAAATTGTATTGATAAATGAAGGAAGGTATTGCCATTTTCCATCTTAGTCCTGGGAATGGAAATGTCATACAAGCAAAAGCTGCTATGAAGAAAGTTAGGGGCAGGTGGGGAAACAAACCATCTTGTAGCCAAGAAACTGGGTCACCAGGTATTAATACTTCACCTGCCCACGTTAAGTATGAGGGAAACACAAGCAGAGAGAAAGGCTGAAATTGTGTCTTCCCTAGTAGCATCTCTGGGTGCAGATGTCGCTGGAAGGACATCCAGTATTCTGTGTGGCTCTTCAGAAGGTGCAGCCAAAAAGGGAAGTGTCCTGAAACACAGGACCAAAGGGAGGCCCTGTTTAAGAAGAGGGAGAGGACAAGGCCTACCTTGTTCCCGCCGGTGTTCTTGAAGGTCCGGTAGACATTGAGCAGGGTGAGGTGATCGCCCTCGCTGGACACAAACTTCTTCCGCACGCTCTGTACTTCATCCCGCCGGGATGGAGGGTTGTAGAGAATGCTATCCACAGACAGCAGGGCGACAATGGTCAGTATCTCCTCTGTGCAGTGGAATTTGGGGGATAGGAGGATGGTCTGCAACAAACCACAATGAAACTGCGTGAGTCCAGTTCTTTCCTGGCTTCTGAATTTCCATATATTGCTTCTGCAGCTTCCCTTGTAAGGCGTGAAGGGGCAGGTGTTTCTAAAACCATGACAATATAAGTTATGCTCTCTTATATATTTATTTGTATATTATTTTACTTTCTGTAGAAGAGATAGCTTTCTTGTATGATCCCATATAGGTAGGGCTCATGACTTCATTGGTGGAGGAAATGGCAACCCACTCCAGTATTCTTGCCTGGAAAATTCCATGGACAGAGAAGCCTTTGGGCTACAGTCCAGGGGGTTGCAGAGAGTCGGTCATGACTGAGCATGCACACACACATGACTTAATATGAACTTGAATTACACAGAACATAAGTCGAGGTTCAACATAAAGCAGGTGTTGATAACTGTTTAACAGAAAAGGTGAAGATGAATCTAGAAGCAAGATGGCTGACCTGTAAGGTACAGGGAGGGGACTGAGAAGAGGGTGGCACTTACTTTGGCAAATTTGGGTTCTAGTGGGAAAGCCGCCATCTTTCTTCCCATTGGAGTTAGGGTGAGCTGGCCATCCCTGTGTTCAAGGGCACCGAGCAGCTCCAGCTGGGCGATGGCTGCCTGGATGTGATCTAGAGAGAGAGAGACATGAAAAGGAGTCGAACACTCAAAACAGGATGGAGCCGCAGCTGCTTCATCACATCAGTGCATTTCTGACAAGCCTAAGTCAAACCACAGTAAAGATCACAACCACACTGTCCCCGTGAGTTACTTTTCAAAGCTATTCATGACATCACTGTCTTCAGCTCATCTCTTTTCATTTTTAAAATTTTCCAAAATTAATTTTACTTATTTTTGGCTGTGTTGGGTCTTCATTGCTGCGTGGGGCTTCTCCCTCATTGCAGCAAGCAGGCTTTTCTCTACTGTGTGGGCTTCTCATTGTGGTGGCTTCTCTTGTTGTGGAGCACAGGCTCAATAGCTATGGTGCACGGGCTTAACTGCTCTGTGGCCTGTGGGATCTTCCTGGACCAGGGATTCAACCTGTGTCTCTTGCATTGGCAGGCAGATTCTTTACCAATGAGCCACGAGAGAAACCTTCAATTCTCTTTTTAAACAGTGGCCTGCAATTTGGCGATATGTATGCAAATCTGAAGCCCAGCAAACTTACACTTCTGAATTTCACACTTATTTACCTGAACCTCGTACAAGGACCTGTGCCTCCAGATGGACATATACAACAATGCAAACACAGGGGCCTCGGGAGCCCCTGGAGAAAAGGACACTATTTACTATTTACTCTTTAATTTCTTTTTAATTTGAACTATGTAAATGTATTACCTATTAAGTATAAAGATGCATGTCTAAGGATGCAATAAATATACATGTACAGAGAAAAACTGATCTATAAAATATATTAAGTGAAAAAAGCAATGTGTCAATGTCTACCAGGAGAAGGATAAAGGCATCTTGGCTTATTCATAGAATGGAATAGTATTTAACATTCAGAAAACAAAGATCATGGAATCCGCTCCCATCACTTCACGGGAAATAGATGGAGAAACAGTGGAAACAGTGTCAGACTTTATTTTTCTGGGCTCCAAAATCACCCCAGATGGTGACTGCAGCCATGAAATTAAAAGACGCTTAGTCCTTGGAAGAAAAGTTATGACCAACCTAGATAGTATATTCAGAAGCAGAGACATTACTTTGCCGACTAAGGTCCATCAAGTCAAGGCTATGGTTTTTCCTGTGGTCATGTATGGATGTGAGAGTTGGACTGTGAAGAAGGCTGAGCACCAAAGTATTGATGCTTTTGAACTGTGGTGTTGGAGAAGAGTCTCGAGAGTCCTTTGGACTCTCGAGATACAACCAGTCCATTCTAAAGGAGATCAGCCCTGGGATTTCTTTGGAGGGAATGATGCTAAAGCTGAAACTCCAGTACTTTAGCCACTTCATGCGAAGAGTTGACTCACTGGAAAAGACTCTGATGCTGGGAAGGATTGGGGGCAGGAGGAGAAGGGGACGATCGAGGATGAGATTGCTGGATGGCATCACAAACTTGATGGACATGAGTCTGAGTGAACTCTGGGAGATGGTGATGGACAGGGAGGCCTGGCGTGCTGCAATTCATGGGGTCGCGAAGAGTCGGACACAACTGAGCGACTGAAGTGAACTGAACTGAACTGATGAAAATACATCAAATGTAAACCTTACAAAACATGACAGATGAATAGGAAGGTCACCAGAAAATCAAGACATAAACACACCAACCGAAACCATGCTTATGCATGGAATAGATATTTAAGAAAAGCAAGGATTCACAGATCAAACCTGGGTGGTGGCTGACCTTGAGGGAGGAGTGGGAAGGAGGTGAGGGGCAGGAGGCTGGGAATGGCGGTCGCAGGGCTTGTGGCCCCAGTAATGGGCACACAGGTGTGGCTTCGCTACTTCTACCTGACACGTATGTTCCTCCTTTTATTTGGTGGTGGTGGAGGGGGGTGTTGTGTGGCATGCAGGATCTTAGTTCTCTGACCAGGGATTAAACCTATGACCCCGGCATTAGGAGCTCAGAGTCTTAACCACTGGACCACCAGGGAAATCCCTGTTCCTCCTTTATATGTAGGAATTTAGTAATTGATAGAAAAAGAAAGTACAGAACAGACTGAATGAGTGTTGTTATTTATGTTCTAAAAAGGAGACTGTATGTAGTTACCCAGATAGATTTTCTCTAGGGGACACTAGGAAGTAGCCACAGTGGGGGCTGTGGGGAGGGAAACTAAGAACTTGAAGACCTAGAGGCCCACGTCTACCATCCACTGTTTACTTTTTTTAACCAACTGCACTTCTTCATTTTTAAAAAAAGAAAATGGTATGTGTTGAAGGGATGCCAAGGGCTAAGCTACCATGACAAAGAATCGCCACTATTTTTTCTTCCTCCATGGAGAGATTCCCAGTGAAGGGCAGAGACCCATCAAATTCCAGTTGGAAGCAAAGAAACACAATCTGTTCAGTCCCTTTGCAGCAGTCCAAGTTTGCTGGGGCTGCAGTAAGCTGTGGACCCCTCGATTACCTTCCCTGGTTCCTGTGACCACAGAACCCACCTGAGATGGTGCTGACACGAAGCCCCTGATTCTGCACCAATGTGGTGTGAACAGCACCGGGTCTCTGGCATAATTCTGAGACTCTTCTCTGGGAGTTAAGGTTGTTATTCCCCTCCAATCATGCTAAACAACAGGACACCAGGGGCTTCTCTGGTGGCTCAGTGGTTAAGAACCCACCTGCCAATGTAAGAGACACAGGTTCAATCCTTGCTCTGGGAAGATCCCACATGCCACAGCAACTAAGTCCATGTGCCACAACCACTGAGCCTGTGCTCGATGGCCTAGGAGCTGCAACTACTGAGCCCTCGTGCCCTATAGACTGTGCTTTGCAACAAGCCGCTGCAATGAGAAAACCAATCACTGCAACTAGAGAGTAGCCTCTCCTCGCTGCAACTAGAGAAAAGCCTGTGCAGCAACAAAGATCCAGCATAGCCAAAAATAAATAAATATATAATAATAAAAAAAGGAGAGTGCCAGAAGGCCTGCTGTGTGGAGCCCACCTGTGGTCCCTTTCTGTGTGCCCACCTCCCCGAAGACTCCACTCACCTGGAGACGGCTTGGACATGAAGTCAAAGGTGAGCACATTTGGGACTTTCATGGCAAGGAGCTGCAGCATCACGCTCGCCAGGTTACACCTGCAAGACGGAGACACAGGTGGGTCACAGGGCGCCTGAGCCCCTGGCCAGCAAGGCAGAGCCACCCACTAAGGAGCATCATTTGGAGGAGATACAGGCTGCAGGGACGGGACCTCAGTACGGATGGCAGGTGGGGAGCCTCACTGGCTACCTTTGGATCTCTGGCACTGTCATCTTCTCAAACTTCTCAAACTCATCCTCCGTGTAGAGCCGGTAACAGATACCGCTGTCCTCTCGCCGGCCCGTCCTGAGCCCCTGGCCAGCAAGGCAGAGCCACCCACTAAGGAGCATCATTTGGAGGAGATACAGGCTGCAGGGACGGGACCTCAGTACGGATGGCAGGTGGGGAGCCTCACTGGCTACCTTTGGATCTCTGGCACTGTCATCTTCTCAAACTTCTCAAACTCATCCTCCGTGTAGAGCCGGTAACAGATACCGCTGTCCTCTCTGCCGGCCCGGCCCGTGCGCTGCCAGGCCTGGGTCTTTGATACCCGCTGCACAGCCAACACCTCCAGGCCACTGTCTGGTGGGAGAATGGCCAAGTCAGTGCTCTGCTCATCATGTGAACAAACTCCTTCTACAATGTAGACAATGAGGAGCATTCCTTGGGATACCCAGGATTCTTTCTGCAACACATGAGTCCAGAAAAACTCAAGGCTACATTGGAAAGCGGGCTTCCTTCGTAGCTCAGTGGTAAAGAATCTGCTTGCTAATGCAGGAGATGTGGGTTCAATCCTTGGGTCAGGAAGATCCCCTGGAGGAGGAAATGGCAACCCACTCCAGCATTCTTGCCTGAAGAATTCCATGGGCAGAGGAGCCTGGCAGGCTACAGTCTATGGTATTACAAAGAGTTGGCCACCACTTAGTGACTAAACAACAATAAATATGTCAGAAAGCACGCAACCAGACTGGTTTGTGGTGAAAAGAGACCTCGCCATGAACACTGTGTGAAATCTGTGACTACAGCATCAGAAGGACCTTGAGCTTGGGGCAGTGGCCAAGGGGAGTAGATTTCAGAGGCCTTGGCTTAGGTCACAGTTGAAAACAACCCCCAGGGCGGCCTAGGACTCAGGGGTCCTCCAAGAGGTGGCATTTTCAGTGCCAAAACCCAGACAGTTTCCAGCAAACCAGGATGGTTGGTCATCCATTGATCATGACCCCAAAATGAAATGCCTCCCGTCCCTTGTGTGCTACATCCTCGCCCCTGCTCTGCTGTAAAAGAGAGATGGTGTAATGTCACTACACCTAGGAGTAAATGAGACTGATTTTCTTGATAAAGGTGTATGCTGTGCCAGTGTGGAGAACCAAGCCCTTTCACAAACATGGTTCCCAAGAAACACACGTGAAAGTCAACATCCTTGAATGCTTAGCAGTTCATTTAAAGTGAACATCTGGGGACTATCATGCCAGCTGACTCAAATCCTCTATGGAATAAAGCAAGGTAGAAAACAGACCTGAATAAAAATGACTTCAAGCAAGCTGCGGACTGCACACCATTGGGAAACAGCTAGTGCCTTGGCTCAGCTGGGGGTGGGGTCCTGCTTTCTTTCTGGGAGACTGGGGATTGAACCAGCTGTGCTCAGATACCATTCTCCAGGAAGCCTCTGATGTGGTGTCAGGCTGTCCCTGGCCTGACAGCCACTATTCTCGCCCACTTTCTGATGGAGTTTCAGTACCTCTGCCCAGGTCCTTGACCCTCTGTCCCCAGGTTTGCCACAGATGGGCTCTTCTTCCCTGCCTCAAATGTTTTTGCGGCCCTGCCTGCTAGATGGGGTGCCTGGTATTCAGACATGAAGTGCTCAGGTGGGGAAACTGCGGGACCACAGGCCGCTCACTACACAGAGAAGAGAAGCCAGGGGCCACAAGTTCTCACCAGGGTTATACTTCTTTGCTTTAACCATGCCCGTGTCAACTACATATTTTATTCCTGTAATGGTTATGGAGGTTTCAGCGATGTTGGTTGAAATGATCACTTTGCGATAACCCTAAAAGGAGGAAGAAAACCAAAAAGCCACATGACACATGTATGATGCAGAAGTTTGAAAACATATTCCTCATCGGTAACTGTCACAATTCACTCATGATCAAGAAGAAGGACTCTGCTATCTGGACAGTCATTAACACTGATGGCCAGGTCAGTATTGGGCTGGGGGGCTGGGTATGTCTCAGTCTTAAAGGCTTATTTTGAGGTGATGAGGGGTGGTGGGATGGGCATTAGAGTCAGGAGGAAGTAGATGTGGCCTGGGATCCTGGCCCTGCCCGGTACCTACTGTGCCCCATGGGCATCTATTACTTCACCCTTTGGGGCCTCAGGGTTTCTGAACTGGAATGGTGGCCTGCCTTGTGGTTCTTGAGAGGATGAGGAACAGTGTGTATCTGGTGTTGGCGCAGTACCTGGCACAGCAGGGCTCCCAGGAAACTTATGGTGGACACGTGCTTGTTTACTGTGGACCCTGGGAGAGTCACTCAGGGAGCTTCAGGCTTCTGCTTGTGTCTCTCCCTCATCCCCAGACAACAGTCTCCCTGCTCGTACCATGGGAGAGCCATGTCTACAGCCCTGCATTACATGCTTGCATCTTTCTAGCTCATGAAACAGATACCCGGGCACCCTGCCCACACATCTTATCTGGAGCCTGCTGACAGGGGCACAGGCCCATTGGTGCATCTGTCTGGGTACCCAGGGATGGGGCTGGGCAAGAGACAGCATGCACTCACTTTTGGGGCCCCCTGGAAGACGCGCAGCTGTTGGGCATAGGGCAGGGAGGCGTAGAGCGGAAGGACCAGCATGGAGGGGCAGCCGTCTGGAAGGTGCTTGGCGATGTCCCGGCAGGTCTTACTCATGGCTTCGATCTCCTCCTGCCCAGTGAGGAACACCAGGATGTCATGCGAGGAGGGGGCTTCCTACAGAGAAGACAGAGTGGGGTTACTGGGGTTACTGGGCCTTGACAGACGCGCAGGTGGCACAGAACAGAACAGTGATCATTAATGAGGTTTTCCAGTTATTCTTAACTTTGGGCTTGTAACTGAGCCTAGATACTGATGTTGCCCCTGGGCAGGGGGTGGGGGTACTTAACCAAATGCACAGCTGCATCTTATTCAAGTTAGCCAGCTATGTTTAAAAATGAATTAAGGGGGGAAAAAAGAGATATAATAAAAAACTAAGGGGATTTTGAAGGGAAATCACCACATTGCTTTTTGCAACAAGAACAATGCCATGAAAAAGCACAACCACACAAGCAAATAAATCTGCCTGGAGCTGCCTTCCTTTCATAATCATCTTGAAAGATGAAGCTGACAAAGGAGACAACTTAGAGAAACCCTGATCCATGAAAATGGCCAGAGGCTGGAAAAGGAGCCCTTATTGAATGAGGCCATCAAACGCACTTTCATAAACCCCCAAAGCACCCAGAACTTGGGCAAGGGCTTGGTATCTCAGATTTAACTGGGTCCTTCACCTTGAGAAGGGAAGAACATCTAAGTGTTAAGTACATATACCCATTTGACCCAATCTTCTTTGAAGTCTGTTTAGATACATTAATCTGTAGAGTGCCTATTTGGCAAAATAACTGAAAAATGTATTATCTGTATCTGTGAAGTTGTGCAAGTTGCTCAGTCATGTCCGATTACCTATATTTGTATGTATGTGTACATATAATAAAGGCAGATATGGCTCAGACAATAAAGAATCTGCCTGCAATGTGGGAGATCTGGGGTTTGATTTCTGGTTCAGGAAGATCCCTTGGAGAAGGAAATGGCAACCCACTCCAGTATTCTTGCCTGGAGAATTCCATGGACAGAGGAGCCTGGCAGGCTACAGTCCATGGGGTCACAAAGAGTCGGACGTGACTGAGTGACTAACACCATTTTTTCTTTCTGTATATATAATATGGCTATGTTTCTATACATGTATCTATGTATTTATGTGTGTGCATATACTTTTTAGCTCAGTGTTAAGAGGACAAATGTTCAGAGGTACACACATAGACAGGATAAAATCTAAAACAACAAAAGCTTCATCACTAGGAGGACTCATCAAAGCTATTATATAACTTGAGGGCATCACAGGTATCATTCATAAAATATCCTTATCTCAAGTTTGTTTTTGAAAAACTTGTTTTCCAGCTAAACAAGGTGGGACTTCCCTGGTGGTTCTGTAGTTAAGAATATACCTTTCAATGTAGGGGACATGAGTTTGATCCCTGGTTGGGGAACTAAGATTCTACGTGCTATGGGGCAACTAAGCCTGCAAGTGGCACTGCCAGCCTGTGTGCCACAGCTAGAAAGTCTGTGCACTGCAACCACAGATGATGTGGGCCACAACGAAGACCTGAAGCAGCCAATTAAATAAATAAATACATATTTTTTAAAAGTTGGCTTCTAGATATTTTCAGAAAGTTAATGGGAAGGTAAAAACAGTCAATTATATACAAGTGAAACCAAAAAATGAGGTGATACACTCAAATTTTTAAGTAAATGTTTAGTAAAATGAAAAAACTGTTGAAATGTTTCTCTAATACATTTTTGTAAAAAGAGAACTCTAAATTGCACCCCATTATTGGCTAATACACCAACTTTTTATTTTTCAATGAGACAGAATATCACATCGAGTAAAAGGAGGCAGTGTTTCCTAAGATTCCTTTCTACTCAGTCCTACACATGGTATCCTGGTTGCAACACAAAATGTGCTTCTTACTGGGAGTTCTGATCACATTATGCGCACGGGCCACTGCTCTAATACATGGGGGTTTTCCAGCTCAGCTGAAGAAACATACTGGCCAGGGTTTAATTTTTTTTTAGAGGAAAAGAAAGTACTATAAAAAAAGTATAAAAATGAGGACATGGCAAACAAATTCCTTATTCACCTAAAGAACACAGCTTACAAAGCAGTTTGGTTCAGCAGCTTTTCTTCTCAAGGCTGACTGTTCAAGGTCAAACAGGCCTTTCCAGGAAGCCGCTCCCTGTTGCCTACCTGGTGGATCTGGAACACGGAGACCAGGGCGGCATGCAGGTAATCATGCTGGGGCTGCCTGGTGTAGAAAATCTGGATCGGGTGCTGCCGGCCCTCCAGGTAGAGAACGGGGGCTCCGTTGAAATACTGGGAGAACAAGTCCACGTCCATAGTGGCTGACATCACAATCACCTGCCGGCAGGAAGGGCGCGGAGGATGGGAGAAAGCCTCGGGCCAGTCTTTCTGTGCCCTGCCAAGCCCTGAAAGCTGCTTGGGGAGGCCGCACTGCCCTCCCCACCAAACTCCCAGCACCTTTGCCCCGAGTCCCGCGGCAGAACGGCTGCACCCACTTTGAGAAGCAGCTTCCCCAGCTCCTTTCGCTTCTTCTGTGCAGCTTTCACCACCCCGAAGAGCACATCCGTGTGGATAGTCCGCTCATGGGCTTCATCCAAAATGATGCAGCTGTACTTCCGGAGCAGGGAGTCCGAAATGGCCTCGCGCAAGAGCATGCCATCGGTCAGGAACTTGATCTTGGTGTCATCTGAGGTGACATCGTCGAAGCGCACTGTGTAGCCGACCTGCGCAGAGATACCAACCACTCACTCATCCAGCAAACATGTCTGCTGCACCCAGTGTGCCCAGCAGGGTGCCAGGTGCTGGTGCTGGTGTAGTGAACATGACCCACTCCAACCCTACCCAGCTCCCAGGAAAATGGACACGTGCCCTCAACTGCAACGATGAGAAACTCTGCAAAGAATGTAACACTAGTTCCCTCCCCTCAGCTACTTCAAGCGAAGCAAGTGAGAAGACGCCCAAGATGTTTTTAAGTCAAATGCCTGAACACAAATCTGACTTATATACACTTCTGGAACTCATTCTCAACACCACCTATATGCTAGGAAAATGCTTACAAGTCTGTAGAAAGATATACAGACAAGAGACCTAGCAAGTGTTACTGAAGCCTTAAAAGTGCTCAAGGAAAACAACTAATTTATCTTATTTGCCAACAGACTCTGAAAGCAAAGCAAATAGGACTGACAGACCCTCTGATCTCTGAGGAACTAACAAAGAACTCTGAGTCCGAAACAACTATGGCAAGAAAGAAACGCAGAAAGAAGAAAGAAGCTTGAAATGTATAAGTCTTGTAATAGTCTGGTTTAGAAAAATAAAAAAATCAGGGAGGTGGCGGGAGAGCAGGGGGGTGAGGTGTAGGGGACCAAGAACTGTTAGTCAAAAAGAAGTTAGGTACCAGCTTCCCAAGTTCTGTTCTCTTCTCATCAGAGACTCTGGTAGCCAGAGAGATGGCAGCTACTCGGCGAGGCTGGGTCACAGCAATGATGGCCTGGCGGCCAATCCCCCCTTCATACAGGTACTGAGGGATCTGTGTTGTCTTCCCTGAGCCTGTTTCCCCTAGGAAAGAAAATAAGTCTCATTTAAACCTGAACAGAAACAAACTTCACCAAAAAAAAAAAAAAAACCACCAAAAAACCAACAGATCAAAGTCAGAAGAAAAAGGCATGAGAAAAATACTTGAGGGACTTCCCTAGCACTCCCAATGCAGGGGGCTTGGGTTCAACCCTAGTCAGGGAACTAGATCCCGCATGCCACAACTACAGATCCCTATGCTGCAACGAAGACCCAGTGCAGCAAAATAAAATAAATAAATATTAAAGAAAAGAAAGAAAGAAAATAAGTTGATAAAGTCATGGGAAAATGTGCACCCATGAATTCTGCTAGTGGAGTGCTAACTGGAATTGCTTCTCAGAAGGTCAAACTACAGTAGGAAAATCTTTAAAATGTTTATACCCTTGACCCACAATTCCACTTGCAGGAACTGACTCTAAGGAAGTAATGATGTGCATAAAGAATCAGCTTCAAAAGTATTTTATTCACCTTTGCTCTTGACAGTTAAATTTGGAAACAATGTAAATGGTTAGCAATAGTAACTGGTACAGTAAAGATATACAGTGAAATACAACTGTTATATAAAAAGTCCTACTTTTCAAAGGGATAAATGAGATGTAAATGGGCTGACATGAAGAGACATGTATTTTGACACTGCAGCCACAGCAGACTCCTCACCCAGGCTGCCGCCTCCTTTCAAACCCTCTGCCTTTGCCCACTCGATTATGAAGTATCTGTTCCCACACTGCCTGCGTGACAAACTCCACAAGATGAATTAGACCTCAAACTTTCTCCCCAAGGGCTGCGCCCGCCTCCTATGTGTTCCTTAGTGCCTCGTTCATCTCTCCTCCATCACTGATCACTCTACACTGTGTGAGAGCGTTGAGACGTTCCTGTTTGCCTCCAGCATCAGAAGTCCCAGGAGGACAGA
This sequence comes from Madoqua kirkii, assembly GCA_006408675.1. Classification (NCBI taxonomy): domain Eukaryota; kingdom Metazoa; phylum Chordata; class Mammalia; order Artiodactyla; family Bovidae; genus Madoqua; species Madoqua kirkii. The sequence continues at coordinate 4,605 of SJYC01022972.1, read as the reverse complement.
AACCTGTCTCTTTCATGTACCTGAGCACTACATGCAGTAAGCACCCAACCTTATTACTACCCTCCCGTGTTTCCTTCCCAGCACCCAACCAGAACAAAGAGTTGTAAGCTTGGGCATCCCTCCCTCCACCACTACCACTGCCCAGTCCTCACCCCCCAACCCCTACTGTGTTTACTGAGTCCTACAGGCCCATCGTCCTTCCATTTTCTCCCCTATGGCTCATCCTTCCTGACCTGGACACAAATCATGGATGAAGAACTTATTTGCACTTCTCCTGCTGAGTTCATCAGGCAAAACCCAAACTTCAATCAAGGTTTCCCTGCCCATCTCTTCTGCTCCTACACCAGGAAACTGAGCATTGGGGACTTCCCTGGTGGTCTGGTGGTTAAGAATCCATCTTCCAAGACAGGGAATGCAAGTTCGATCCCTCATGGAAGTAGGATCCTACATGCTTTGAAGTAACTAAGCCCAAGCGCCACAACTACTAAGCTGGAGCTTTAGAGTCCGTGCTCTGTAACCAGAGAAGCCAGAGCACCCCAACCAAAAACCTCATGCAGCTAAAAAAAAAAAACAAAATAATAAAGAAACTGAGCATCACTATAGTAAGATAACCCAACTGGGCCGACAACGATCTTAGTTTGCCATGGGGCCAAATGCACCTGGGTGCCAGCACCATGGCTGATCCTTGTTCTTGTTTTTGCAGCCCCTTTCCTCTGTCCCCATCCTCCCCAAGGACACCGTAAGTCCCATTCTCAGCAGAGCTCCCGCACCTACCTCACAGAAAAAGCGAAATCCTCAAAGACAGTCCCCCTCCATCTCCTCCTACAAGCTCTTCTGCAGTCACCCTATTCTTACCACCTTCCTCCAGCCCCCTAACCTCTTGCATGGCCTTCCTTCTACATCTAACCCTTGTTGCCAAGGGCCCCCTTTCCCCATGCCCTCCATCTCTGCTGTTAGTGCCCACTTTCCATCTTCAGCCTCCCTCTCTACTGAGTTCTTCCCCTTAACTTATGAAGACCTGCAAGTTCCGCTAAGTCCCCCTGCTTCTTCTCCAAACAGAAGTCTGCTCCCCCTGCCTTCATGAGCTCCTCACTTCAGCCCAATGACAAATCAGCTCCCATCCCACAGCTCTGCCTAAACAGAGCTCACCTCCATCCCCAATCAATAACTCGCGCCCAATCCAGTGGGCATTTTTGGGGTCCCTACTTACTGGACTTCATTTTTGCATTTGTTCCTTCCCTTCTCTTACAACTCTGTTTCTTAGACTATCAGCTCTCCTGGATCTCTTCCCTCTTTGGAGGCTCATCCTCTCTGTCCTTCAGGGGCTCCTCTTACTTAAAACGTTGAGGATCAAAGCCCCTTGCAATCGGTTCCCGGCCCTCAACTCTACCTCAATTAGTTCACGAGAAACTACTTCTTCCCTCAGACTGGACTGTCTCGTCTCCACTTCGTCTCTTATACCGCAGGCTCTCTCCTCTGTGTCCAACGCCTTTCTAGGTCCAACCCCTCGCCGTCCCCTCCGGACCGGCTCAGATCCACTTTTCTAAATTCCCCCAAGTCTCCGGTGCATCCCTCTACCCCTCCGGCCCAGAAGGTGAGTTTTTGCCTAACGCGTGGTCACTCGCCCGGACTGTGAGCACCTCCAGAAAAGGGGACTGTCCGACTCTCTTCCGAGGCCCCTCTCCTGGCCCCCAACAGGCGGTCAGGTTTGTTGCAGAAACGGATGAAAGACAGTGAGAAGCACCTAAGAAAAGCTGTTCTCTCAAGAGAACGAACGGGGAGCGAAGAAGGACCCGCTGGCACGGTCACTCACCGATAAGGACGGCGCTGTCCAGGTTTCGGAGCTGGGCCAACAGCTGGCCTCTCGCCTGGAAGATGGGCAGATTTCGGCGTTGCTGCTCCACGGCCTCGGGGTAGGGGCTGGCCGAGGGCTGGGCCAGGGGCGGCTGCTGCCTCCGGCCTCCACCTCCTCCGCCGCCGCCCGCTGCCAGCAGCATCACCGCACGCCGCCCGGGAGGGCAGGACCCGGCGCGGCTCGGAGGCCCGGCGCTCGGCCGGAATTTCTTGGCCGGCGGGAAGCCCGCCTCCTCGGGCATGTCGGGAGGGCACCGCGACAGGAGGCGCCGCGACGCGAGGCGCAAGGGCGGGAAGCTCTCGCGGATCTCAGGAGCAGACAGCTAGGGCGCACCGCCCCTTCCCGCCACGTGCTAGCGGCTCCCAGCGACGCGGCTCACCTCACGGCCACCGGCAGCCTCTAAGGGGACTCCAACTCCCAGCATGCACTTGAGAGCGTGGCGAGGCCTTCACTTCCTGAGGGCGGGGAGAGGAGGGTCTGAGGTGCAACGAGAAAAAGATCTGTAGCGACAATAGTGAAAGACGATGTGTACGGTTCCGCGGAAAAAACTGCATAGCAACCACGGGGTTCTTGTCTGTTTTGTTGTTGTCTTGCTAATACTATTTCTTTCCAGTAAACACATGTTTCCTTTTTCTCTGCCACAATAATACTCGCTCTTCAAGACAGTGTTTAAGTTTGTAAAAATTAATGAGGATTACACAAGTGAAAGTCGTTCAGTTGTGTCTGACTCTTTGCAATCCCATGGACTATACTGCTTTTCATAGAATTCTCTAGGGCAGAATGCTGGAGTGGGTAGCCTGTCCCTTCTCCAAGGGATCTTTCCAACCCAGGGATCGAACCCAAGTCTCCCTCATCGCAGGCGGATTCTTTATCAGCTGAGTCACAAGGAAAGCCCAAGAATCTGGAGTGGGTAGTCTATCTCTTCTCCAGCGGATCGACCCAACCCAGTTATCCAACCGGGGTCTCCTGCATTGCAGGAAGCTTCTTTTCCAACTGATCTATCAAGGAAGCCCTGTGAGGAACACACAAGCATTTGCATTATTTAGTCTTCCAAACAACTAATGTTATATACTAGATACCAATGTCAACCCCATTTTACAGATGAAGAAACTGAGACTCTGAGATGACTCAGATGTCACAGTAACTGAAGGTTGAAAAGGATACTTGTGATCATCTTGTGTTACAGAAAAAGAAGGAAATGCATGATACATTCTAGGACAATCATACATTCTCCTCAGGAAGTAGCTATCCCAATGGAGGTGATCTGCTCCTGTAACACAAACAGGGGAAGAGGAAGTCTGATGGAACTAAAATTTTCTTTTACCCTTCCTTTCCCTGATTATTCTTGCCAGGAATAGACTATTCCCTGACTATTCCTCTCAAGCTTTTTACAGGACTCCCAGTCTCACCATACATATGACAATCAATGTAAAGATTTAGAATTGCAGCGGGAAGTAGGATATAATTAGTTCCTCCTTCCCCTCCTAAATTCAAAACTCTAAAGGATTGGCTAATTTGCCACAGAAAGATTGGCAAGTAGCTGTTTGCGTACAGGAAAAGCAATTTACAGAGAATTTATGGTAAGCTTCAACTCACTTTAAAGATATCAGGCACCTTCTAAAGTTCATTTCCATGGGACTTTCCTTGTTTGTGAACCTGTTAAAAATTCTCCTTCCCCTTTCCTCCAGATCAGAAGTAATTTTCCTCTAGTTGTTGATGGTATAGTGACCAGGGGCTACTGAAAATGTGCGTGTTGAACTAATAGCAGATATGTATTTAAGAATGTGTGTGTTCAGTTGCTCAGTTGTATCTGACCCTTTGCGACCCCATAGACTATAACCTGCCAGGTTCCTTTATCCATGGAATTCTCCAGGCAAGAATACTGGAGTGGGTTGTCATTTCCTTCTCCAGGGGCTCTTCCCGACCCAGGGATTGAACACTCATCTCTTGTGTCTCCTGCATTGGCAGGCAGATTCTTTATTACTAGCACCACCTGGGAAACCCATATTTAGGGATAAATTGACTTTTAATTTCTTTCCCCTAAATATTAATTTAGAAAGTCAACCCAAAACTAAAAGGGAAATAACTGTCTTAGTCTTTCCATGTTGCTATTATATAATACCACAGACTGGGTTGCTTATAAATAACAGAAATTCATTGCTCACAGCTCTGCAGGTGCCAGCCTGGTTGCCTTCTGGTGAGGGCCATCTTCCTGGCTCATTGCTGCTAATTTATGTATAATATATGGCTGCCTCAGGTCTTAGTTGTGGCATGTGGGATCTTTTGTTGCTGTGTGTGGACCCTCTAGTTGTGGCGTGTGCTCAGAAGTTGTGGCACATGGGCTAAGTTGCTCTGTGGCATGTAAGCATTTAGTTCCCCCACTGGGAATCCAAGCCTCAGAGTCTTAACCACTGGACCACCAGGGAAGTCCTGCTGACACCCTTCTGCTGTGTCCTTACTTGATGGAAGGGGCTTGGAATCCCTCAGAGCTATTTTGTAAAGAATTAATCGCACTCGTGAGGCTTCCACTTTGTGACTGAAGCACCTCTCAAAGGTCCCACTTCCTAATACCATCATATCAGTCATGAAGATTGTAGCATGACTTTTTCAGGGACATAAATATTCAGACCATAGTGATATCTAAATGGTCATCTGAGTTAAATTCACCCATTTGAGTCCATTTTAGTTCACTGGTCCTCAAAATGTTGAAGTTCACTCTTGCCATCTCCTGTTTAATCACTTTCAATTTC
>SJYC01022971.1:0-12522 GCA_006408675.1 Madoqua kirkii | reverse complement strand
GATGACAGAGGATGAGATGGTTGGATGGCATCACCGACTCAATGGACATGAGTTTGAGTAAACACCAAGGGTTGGTGATGGACAGGGAGGCCTGGCATGCTGCAGTCCATGGGGCTGCAAAGAGTTGGACATGACTGAGTGACTGAACTGAACTGAGTGATATCTAAATGTTACATCTCAAATTGTGGACTTAGAGTATAAAAAAGACCTCAGTCCTTTTTCCCTGCTGTGCTTTCCAAAGTAATCTAAGGGAGGAGACAAGCTGTACATGGTTACAAGAGTACCTGGCAGGTGATATTAACAAGTGAAATAACCTCTTAATAGAGCTCAGATCTTGTCTATAGAAACAGCGACTAGTCATCTCTAGGCCATAGCTGCCATGCAGGCCTGGTTTTTCCAGATCTTCCAATTTTTCCAAGAAAAGCCCCAAATGAAGGTTTCCATGTGAAATCTGTGAATTTAATATTGGCTCAAATTGAAAGAAAACAAGACGATGCAGGCAAGTCATATGCACAGGTAATTCATTCATAATCTTTAGCCTAATGACCCAGCTATTCTGCAGCCTCAGAGCTAAGTGAAACAGTTGGAAAATAAAATCCTCTACTGGTGTTCAGTGGTGTTACACATATCACCCCCTCTGCCAGTCCCTCAGCTTAGTAGTCTGAAATAGGCTCTCTCTGAAAGTAGGCGGCTTTCATGTACAGATGATTATAAGCTAATAGTGTTAGTGTTCAAGGAGTATCTGGGCTCTTCTTTAACAGGTGAATTGTCACACACGTCATGCTTAACTGCTCTGCAATGGTCCACACCAGCAGAGCATGACCATGACCACACCAGCTGGTGGTCATTGCTGGCTGGCTTGTCAGACCACCAAACCCTGCCCTTGATCATGTTCAGTTGCGCTGCATCCCACTTTGACATAGGCACAAGCCACAGCAAATAGGTACAAGCTTGCATACACGTACATTACATTAATTCCTCTATAATTAAAAATGCCCGATAATAGTTTGCTGATCAATAAAGTATTTATTCAGCACCCATGTGCCAAGCATTGTGCCAGGCACTGTGGTAGATACAAAAATGTAAGAATTGGTCCCTGCTCTTAAGGAGCTTACATTCTCAGAAGGAGACAAGACTAATATACACATATCAGCTAAGAACAATATAAGACAGTTTGATCTGAGAGTATGTTGTACAGCCTTGAAGGGTCATAAGAATTCAGAGAAGACAGACAATGAAATGGGCCCTTACAGTCAAGGTTTGCAGACCAGCCAGAAATTGAGCCAGGCCTTGAAGGATGGAAGAGAATGAAACTGAGGTCCTTGTTAGCTAGAAGTAGGAGTTGAGGTTCAGAGGAAGACAAGAAGTATGCATTTGCTATGTGCGCTTACTAAGAAGTTACTGTGGATTTCCAAGCAGAGAAGTGACTTGATTATACAAAGTGCAACAAATTTTTTGCAAACTTATAAAACAGTAAGTAGTTTAGGGGTAGACAGACTACAGAACACTGACAACAATGGCAATATCATGACTAGCAACATGGATGGCACTTACCTGTTAAACAGTCACAACATAAAATGCAGGCTACCAAGGACAGATGACAATTCTAGGAGGTCCTTTACCCAACAGTAACACCGTTTCCTAACTTTCAAAGGCCCCAGAGACAGAGTGAGGGTTTCGTTGCCAAGATCTAGGACTCGGGTGCTCTCTGGTAAGAGACTAAACAAGAGGTATGAAAGATACTAGGACACACAAGAGGCACACACAGGGCCAAGAACAAGTGGAAGGGAGAAACGAAGAGAAATCCACAGTGGAAAAAACATAGCAAAATCTATGAAGTCTATCTCCTATGGAGATGCAATTTGCATGTCCATGTTTTTTTAATGAACATATACTGTATACTGTATTTCTACAACAAAAAAGCTATGCCTTAGTCAGATGCACTGATGGAATCCAGGAATCCTTTAAATTCTACGTAGGTCAGGTAGATTAGTCACGCAATTCCATGTATCGAATCTCACTTTTTGGTTAACTTAAGAAAAAGACGCATGTTCTGGAAGAACCTAACTCCAAAGTTAACTAAAGGAGAACAAATTTAACTAGAGAAATCTATTTTTAGCCCCCAAACAAAAACCCAACCTTCTATTAAATTCAAGCTTTCTTGAACAGACAAAACTTAAGATTCTCATAAGGACTTTATATTCTAAGATTGGCATTTAAAGATTTTTTTTAAAGTCACTTAGGAAAAAAAAAAAGCAGTCCCATTAACCCACATCCCATAAAATTGCAACCACCATATTCAGTTACTGACTAGCAGCATGTACTTATATTAGGTTCCACTACTGACGTGTATTCCATTGAAAGGTATGAAAAATACTTTTCACTTCACAAATGATCTGAAAATTCCCATTTAAGATGTTTATTATGTTTAACCTAAACTTCATGTCCATCTTTCCAAGAGAACTCTCACACGCTAGAAAACAACCACTTAACCAAGCTGGAACTATGGGGGAAATGTTTCCAGACCTACATGCTGTTTACTAAAACAATTTGAATTAATCTCTTTTCTGGGGTATTCATTCTATCCGAGTTCTCTGACTTACACACACAGTCTGATAACAAACTTGTTGAGCCCCCAGGAAGTGAACATCTGGGGTAAGTACTTACTCAACCACTGCTGAATTCTGTGAACCTGTTCTGTTTCTACCTGGTTAGGAAGGTAAGCCAAGTACTTGGCTCTGAAGGCTTCTTGGCTTTTCATGAAGCAAGTGATAAATATTCACAAGCCAAAGGCCCAGGAGCTACGTATCCTTGAATTAACTTATCTGGCTCCAGAATCAACATTCTAACTCGTTTTCAATTTTCAATGTTGTTTTCCAAAATGGTGGCTGTGACTTGCCTTTCCCTGGCTATTTTCAAATGGAGTAATAAATAAATGAGATGCCGCATTAGCATCAAGCCTAACTGACTCTCCCACAGCAGAATTCCAGGATCTAGAACACCTAGATCCATCCTATCTTTCCGCCTCCACCCCTTGCCTCACATTGTCTGATACCTTGAAGTATTATGAAACACAAATGGAGAACAAACTATCTGGGCAACAGAAACAAATCTTCTTCCCACTGGAGTTGGCATTCTGGGTTAGTAAGAAGTGTGCACAGCCACGCATCTCAGCCATGTTTTTCCAATCTTGAAATGAAATCCAGTCGAAGGCCATGAAGACACAGGGAGAGCGGGCGTGGAGACTGCTCTGAGTGCAGACCTGTGCAGGAGAGCTGGGGGACACAGTGATAATTTAAAAGATCACACACAAAAGCTTTAATTCAGTGAGAGAGATGGAATTCAGTTTTTATTTCGTCCTCTCTGAAACTTCCATTTACACCACGGCCTCGTCTATCAAAGAGGAGGAGGAAGAGGAAGAAAACACTCTGCCCGTCACCACAGAACTCAAGTATCAGGTACTCGTTCCTAAGAGGCGGCAGGGTATTTGTTGCTCCAGTTTTTTGGCTCCAAGAGATCAGACATTCAGTACCAGTGTAGTGAGGAACCACTGGCGAACTGCTGGAAATGTCTTCTGGGTGAATCAGTGTGCCATTTCATAAAGTGCTTCTGGAGTTAAAATTCTTGTTGAGCTGTCAGAAGTGTCCACACTTTTGCAACACAGAAGATAAAAGAATCCCAATGGGTGTGTCACTGAGTCCTTCCCAGCTGGGTCGTGTTCTTGGCACTGCCGCTTTAGCCGCCCAGGCGCTGGCCCTCACCCCAGGCAAAGCCTCCTGGCCGCTCTTCAGGTAGTGGATTATAATTTGGATCTTCATCTGGTGTATCAAAAATAGCCTTCCTAAAAGACAGGCAACAGATATAATTTTGTCCCAGGGTCATCTTAGGTCCTAAATTCTACTCCGAGATCAAAAAGATCCCACAGCATGTCTCCCAATGGATAAGCACTTTGCCTACCAATGAAACAGTTCCCCTGTTTTGAAGGTATTCATAATTATTGCGCATTTACATTAACTTTTACCTCTTCTACTAATTTTTACTACAAAAGCAATATATGGAATCGTAGAGAAAACAGGAAACATATGAGCAAGACATCCTCAGTCCCCAGAGATAATTATGTTGGTGTTTTCAATATTCTTCCAAAATGTTTATGTATGAAATTTTACAAAAGTTAGATCGCACATTTTGGAAGTACTTCAGAGCCAGTGAGACAATATAAGCATCAAAGTAAAGAACAATGTTAAGGGATTTTAAGCCAGGAATAAAATAAGAAACCATGGATTCTTGCAGATATAAATGAACTCAAATTTTATAAGAAAAGGATGTTTTCCATAGTCTCAAAGTACCTCTTCACAAAATATTTAATGACAAAGGAGAAAAAAAAGTAACTTCGCCGTCGAGAAGCCCTGCAGATACCTTAGTCAAGTAATCAAAATTAGCACCACTTTGGCAAATTCAACAACCTGCAACCCTGTGCCAGCAGGCTGCAATCAGAATGAAGTATCGCTTCTCTGATGTTCCTGCAAAGGAAGAAAAACCTGAACCTCCATGTGAGGGAACATCAGACAAACCCAAATTGAAAGATGTTCTTCAAAATGTGAATGTCATGAGGGTCAAAGCAAAACTGAGAAGCTGCTCCAAACTGAAGGAGACCAAACAGACATGACAACGAAGCCCAACACCTGAATCTGAGCTGCATTCTTCTGCGATAAAAAAGTCTGGACAATTCCCCTAAGTGGAATTGGGTCTGAGAATTAATGTTTCTTTCCAGACTTTGACTATGTAGAAGAAAATACACATTAAAGGGGATCATGGGGCAGTAGGTTAACAATTCACTTTCAAACACTTAAGGGAAAAAAGTCCTTTGTACTGTCTTGCAAGTTTCTGCAAGTCTGAAACTGTTTTAAAATTTTAGAAAAAAAAAAAAAAAAGGAAAACAACGAGACACCATCTTACAGCTACCAAACTAGCAAAAGGTAAATACAACTTCTCCCACATTTTATGAAAATGGGGGGAAATGGACACATGGTGCTGGTGGAAATGTAAACCTGAGTATCCATCCCAGATGGCAGTCTGGTGATAAACCAGACAGCTATCCTACTTGTAGGAATTTATCCTTTGAAAACAATCATGGAGGTGCGCAAAGGATGTGCTGCTACGTGGTTACATGGATGCGTAGCTCAAGGATGTTCACACTCCAATCATGGAGGAAGAACAAGAAGGATGTCAATGTCCATTGATGAGGGAGTCGTAAATCGTGTTCCATTCATACAGGGGGTATCATGCAGCTGTTTTAATTTTTGTCAGAAATTTATGATGGAAAAATGATTATATTATACATTAGAAAGCTATGAGATAGCATTTTTTAAAAAGTTTACAGATAGTAAAAGACTGATGAATACATATCAAAAAGTGCATCAAATCCCACCGTTATATCTACGTGGTGGGGTTATGGAGGACTTTACTTTCTTCAGTTATTCTACAACCAACATTTTATAAGAACTCACATTTTATTCCTTAAGTGAACTCTTCATAATGCAGTCTACCCCAAGGACACAAAATTCTCGCATAGAAGGAGGTGCTATGAATCAAGGTTCTACCCTCAGGACATCGACTTATGGAAAAAGGAGAAGAGGCTGCTTAAAATCACACAGCTGGCTGGCAGGACAAACAGCCTATGTCTGTTTTCTAGCCGAGAGCTGTTTCTACTCTACTCTACTTCACTGCTTCCCTCTACCACCGGTTTGGAAGACCAGACATTCCACCTTTAGAAACCCTTCTTCAGCCAGCTTTTTGCCATCTTGCTACTTCACATCTCTAAACTAAGACAGCAGGCTACGTGGAACCGGCAGGCTCCTCCCGGGGCCAGGAGGTGCTGGTGGGCATGTGGGACAACAATCACCACATCACCCTCAGGACACCCTGAACCTCTGGCCACAACTCTGGTGCTTCCCACCCAATCTGAATGCTCCCAACGGCAGCCGGATTGCTCAATCTGTAAATATTTACTGGCCTAAACTATGTGTGCTGGGAACTTTGGGAGCCCCAAGAAAACTGGACCCTGTCCTGGTTTATCTGCAAGAAATACATAACCTGGTGTTAAATACTCACAAAATAGATGGTGTTTTCAAAATTCTTATTCCGCCAGGTTGATTGGGAAATACATCTTCCAAGAAAAAATATATGTGTCCAACTGCAATACCTAGAGTCAACCAGAAATAAAGGATGAGGGGAGGATTAGAATTTTGATTGCAGGTGTCTGTACCAATGGAAAATCTTTCTACTTAGGAAGAAATGTCAATATACTAGGATTCCCTGGCAGCTCAGCTGGTAATATATTTATGAAAAAATTGAAAATGAACTTTATAGTCCTTGAGCATATAACTATCACGCAATCCTACAATAACTATATATGAAGGCCAGACATAATATGACAAGTATGACAACATAAATTTGTAAGTAAAATAATAGAAAAAGTACTGCCAAGAATCTTACCCAAGAGGTCTACAATGATTGAGTTCCCCAACAACAAGGAAAAGCCCATGAGCACCCAGGGTAGAAAGGGGGCCTGGAAATTCAGAAGGCCGAAGAAGTTCATGCGGACATACGGGTTCCTTCGGCTCCACACGTAGACAAGCATTATTGTAAAGGCCTGGCCTAAGAAAACTAAGCTCACAAACAAACCAAAAAGCTATTGGTTGACATTAAGGAAAATAGCAAAATAAGTGTTAACAGGGAAGACCAGGCAAGAAAACTATGGATTGTATTTTAACATGTTTGAATTAGGAAAAGCAAGCAGTCATTACGTGTTTGGGGCATGGTGGTGGGGGGGAGCCTGAAAATAATTATCCAGAGTGATCAGGCAAAAACCTGCTTAGGCACCTGGATTGTTGCTACTTCAAATTTTCACATTCTGCTTTCATGAAGTTCTTGCTTCTTTGGAATATATGTTAATACTTTGGTCAGCCATTACATGAAAGCTCATTCACCATGAGGACTCTTAGAAGTGAATAAAGCCAGCTGGGGCAAAACCATCTTGTCAGACAGGGCTCCATTTAAGTTTGGTGACAATTAAAAAAAACAAACAAACAACTATCAGTTTTGATGGTGACCAAATAAATGTCCTACCAACTTAGTTTAAAACTGAAGAATACCTGGGGAGTCCCTGGCAGTCTAGTGGTTTGACTCCATGCTTTCACTGACGAGGGACCTGGGATTCCACTAGCCCCGTGGCACAGCCGGAAAAAAAGAAAATGAAGAACACCACCAACCAGAATACATCTAAGATTTCTAATAGTAACCCAACTGGGTTAAAGTTTCTCAGACTTGCTCACAGTGCAAAAACACCCTGTGCAACCTCTAGCCTTAGACAAGCTGTTACATAAAGCAGGCTGTAAAATAAACAGGAGCCTGAGGCTAAAATGTAGGGGGAGGGGGGTGGTGCGGGCGCAGAGAGCTGATGCTTCTATATGTTCACTCCCAGTCTCTAGTCTGTAGTGCACTTCGAGAGATAGATGAAAAGCTTTAGGAAGAGAGAGGGAGTTCTTTAGTATTTTCCTGTATTTGTTCTATTCGTCGAAGGATACGGTCATTAAGAATCCACCAAAAAGGAACATAAATACAAAGTCTGCTGTCCGACCTCGGAAAGAGCCTTCTTCTAGCATTCGACAGTAACGATATCTTAAGTTCCAAGTTAAGAAAATGTTAAGTACACAAAAATGAAGAAAGTGAAATTGAATGTATCACCTAAGTACACTTGGACTCCTGTTATTTGTGAGAAGTCAAGACTTTGTTTCTGTAACAGTGTTCATGAGTGGTATTATTGTTACTTCTCTTTTTCTAGGCATTCTAGGCAATGGCTCTGTGTTTTACAAAAACCGTTCCTGATTAGGGAACGAAGCCAGATGCCACATAAACATGCTTCAAATCTGTACTGTCTTCCCATGTTCAGCCACACCACAATTTACACCATCCTTGCTTTTCCACAACCTAACTTGGTGGAAATCAAGAAGCCTCATGTGATAATCTGCTTTTTTTAAGGCCAGGTAGTTAAGCATTTCTATACTTCAGTCAACAAGGAGGCATTTCAATGAAAAAATTTAAAAAATTTATTAGAAACTTACCAGAATGATGTATCATAGAGAAGACACAGGAATCTATCCCAGGGCAGGAAGCCTATTACCCCTACCAGGCTCTTTGGCTACTGCAAGTAAGCTGAACTGCAAATTCCCCCCTTCATCCAGGGGATTGGGGCGCAAGAGAAATGCCCTGCCCGGGGCCCCAATTACCATCTGATTACAGAAAAATCCTTCCTCTTTTACAACAAACTGGAACATGATGAGCCTGGCAGACAAAACACTGTCTTTCGAGCCGGCAGAACCAGCAACTGAGATCCAAGTAGATCTCAAGTTCTCCATCCCCCATGAACCCACTTCCAGGTTGGGCTTTATCACTTGGGACCCCTTGGTGTTATTTTATAAGAACACCTCAATTAAATCTGGTCTCCCTTAATCAGATCTGTAAGTGGTGCATGGGCAGAAATGTAAACATTTTATGCGCAGAAATGTAAACATTTTATAATTACAATACCTCCCACTTGAATAAAGTGACCTACAAACATCCTCAAAACATTACTAACTGACCAACTATTCTGTGTATCACTGAGCCAGTAGCCAGAAGTTACAGCTGAGATGGTAGCAAAAACAGCATTGTTAATAGTTTCAAACTTACTACTGTATTTCCTAAGTAAAACTAAAGTTTCTATGCTAACCCCACTTAGTAAAGGATACAGAAAAATCATGTTAAATAAAAAATTGAATCCAACTGGCCCAAAAAATAAGAAATTGGTGATCAGCCTCCATATCTGTTAGAAAGAAAAAAAAAATCAAGATAAAGACAGATTAAGTAAAACATACCAGGAAACATTTTCATATCAAGACAAGAGATAGCCTATGACTACAATGGTTGAAAGGCCACAAATAGGTGATTCTATTTCCTAAACTCAAAAGTGAGACACAGAATCCGACACTGAATTTTTGTGCCGCTTCAGTGAAAGTCTGAAAGAAATCACTTGCCCCTGGAAAGCTCTAAGCCTGACAGGACAGAAAACTTGCAATTGTGATTGTATTAAAACAACAACACAAAAATCCATACAATCTGGTCAGGCAAATGATGGGAAAAGTGTGATGGCAAGACTAGGTTAATCTGCAGACTAGGAAACAGAGCTTTCATATATGTAGTATCACAATCTAATGAACAATCTCAAGATACCGAAGGAAATTACAGGATCTAACAGCAATGTTTCTATATTAGCCATCAGAAACATCCAGAGTAAAGAGTAATTCTAAAGCAAATATTCGAGTACTAGCCTGAACAGATAGCCAACTCACTACAAATAAAGATCTAATACTGTAATAATTAGTTTAACTGGTAGATATGCGCTTATTTTCAAACCCTGGTATACTCTTCCCCCCCCAAATCATCCACGCCTGCAATAAGAATAACTACTCCCAATGACAGAACATTTAACATTTAAAGTGTTTTAAAATATTATCTCATGTGATTTTAATTATCCTGTGAGATGAGGAGGCTGGCAATACCATCCCCATTTCACACATGATGTAACTAAGAGATTTGGATGGTTTTTAAATGGCCTGCCTAACATCATACAGCTTATATAGAGAGACTCTGAACTCAAACCCAGAACTCCTAATTTCACACATGGTGTTAAGAGTTTAACCTCAGGCAAAATCAAATCTTGTTTGTTCGGATGGAGCTAAAGCTCCTAGTGAAGGGCTTGTGAGTGGAGAAGGAAGAAGGCAGTGATAAGGGTTCACGAGACTCCTTTATAATCATTAAATTCTTAAGAATTGCTAACTATTAAAGTTGAAACAACTCAGAATTGTTTACTGCATACTAACTGCATCCAGGATTGTAGAGTCCTCAACCTTGTGAGACAGACATATAAACAAGTGCAAGTATGAGATGAGAGATATTTAAAAAAAGTATTTACAGATACTCTGGGGACACAAAGGAGGATGAATCTGAGAAGGCTACACAAAACCTGCATACTGAAAGACAAGCTGGAGCTCAACGGGTACAAAGTGAATGAAACACCTCTGAGACAGAGGGAACAGCAGGTGTAGAAACAGAATTACTGGCTTTTGGGTCTCTCTTACTTCGACTATGGCCAATATGATGATCCTAGAGCAAAAAAACGCATCCCTCTTTAGCATTCTAATTACTAGAAAGGACTGTCTCTCACTGTAATCTAATAAACTGGCGTTTTCTTAGATGTCAGTCTTTGTGAAGATGATATCCTGGGAGATGGATTAGAGCACTCATTGAGTTTCTGAACTGGATCACAGGGATAACACCAAGGTGGTGACTGTGCCAGATGGTGCTGGATGGACTACATATGGACATCCTCTCTGACTCTCCCTGGACAACTAGTGGATCCAGTTTCCTCTCAATCTATATTAAATCTGAACCAGTGATTCCTAAATATAGGAACTGGATGCATCAAATCAAAACCATACAAGGAACTTTATAACATAGCCTTGGTGATTCTGATTTGGTATATGCTGAGGATCTTGAGACTCTCTTTAAAAGTTCCAGGCTGCAGAATCATTGCTTTGTACTCCCCCACTGGCCCCCAACACTTATAATCAAATATTCCCACTGAGTTATTTGAGATAGTATATGGCAGGATTAGCTACTAAAAAGAAAAACAAGTTAAAAAACTGCAACATTAAATGGCAGTTGTGATGGGCCACTTACTTGAAAGTGTTTAAAGATTAATTCAGGATTGAAGTACAACTGAAAAGGTGTGATCAGTTCCAACTGCTGAAATAGAAAAACAACTTTTTCAAGCAAGTCAATCAAGAAACAAAATATCATTTACTACAAAAGACTAGTAGTTCTGGCAATTTCCCACTCTCAGTCACTTAGACTGAATTATTTAAGGTTTACTTCTTAAGCTGGAGGAAGGTTGGTAAAGAGTTCTCTAGAACTGGCACAATTCTTTTCGTTCTCCAATACCTAACACAAAAGTCTGTTGTTTCAATAGCTGAGGCTGATGTGAAGGTATGGCAGGCAGGTGGTAATGTCTTAGATTCAGGGCAAGTAAGACCAGCTGCTAGGATTAGCCCAATACATGGGCACCACCTACAACAACTGTGTGAAGCAACACAATTCACTCGAACCAAGACTCAATACCCTGCCACTGTGAGGGCTGAGTACTCCCAGCCAACCTCTATAACAGACTCTTTATTTCAAGACTTTGCCCGCTCAACAACTTCCATCTTTCTATCTTCAACGTCTACGTTTCTCCACTAAGCGGACCTTCCTCCCAGTAAGTCACAGAGGATCATTTTGTGGATCTGAGAACACCATCAGAGTTCTCAGACACGTTTCCTGGGTGGGCGGCTCCCGCAGCCCTGCCTTGGTACAGGTCCTGCCTTTATGTCTCAGAAACTGACCCGCAGTCCTGATCCTCCACCCCTTATGGAACGGCACCTCTTTTTCTGGATCACTGGATAGTACTTACGGGGCGATTCTGAACCCCAAAGTGAGCCCTGTACGCCTCCACCCACCCTTGAGACCAACCCCTCTGAGCTTCCCCGAGGCCCAAACCCCAGTTTCCCGAGGACCCGGGGATATCCAGTACAACTCATGAGAAGCTGGCGCTGCAGCTGCTCACCACAGCGGCGGTGGTGAGGACGCAGGCGGTGGTGTAGGCACGGCTGACCGGTGGGATCTGCAGGTACTCCAGCCGGAGGCTCTGGTACGCCATCTTCCCCACCGCCGCCGGCCCCCACCCCCACCCCCCACTTCCCCTTCCGCCAGTCCATCCCAGCGACGGGGCGGGATCAGGGCGGAACCAGAGGGGGGCCCTCCCCATTACGCTGCTATCCAATCAGCGCTGATCAACCGTCCAGCCACCAACCGCTAGAGCCCAAAGAAAAGCACATTCGCCAATCACGAGTTGCGTTTCCGCGGCGGCCCAGCCTAGCTTTTCCACCCACCAACGTCTCGGGGAAGGGAGTGAATACCGATTCCTTCTGCCAATCCCCGCCGGCCACAGCTAGCTTTCCCGCCCGGCCCCTTTCCGTCACCAATCTAGGTGGCCCCCTCCCCGGACAGTCGGCCAATTAGGAGCGCGGTGGCCTCCTGCCCTTGCTGTCGTTCGCTAAAGCAGATAGCGGTCAGAATCTAGGGGAGTCAACCGCGCCGCCTATCTCTGGCAGCCTGCGGTGGTTTAAAGGAGGTGGCGGGAAGCTGGTGTTTGGTCGAATTCATCACTCTTATAGTCGCTTGGGTAAGTGCCACGGGGCTGCATTTTCTCTGAAGAAAAGCGGGAACAGGTGGCACTCGGTGGGGCGCCATCCCGGGCGCTAGAGCGGCCTGATGGAGCAGCGTCTCCAGTGGGCCGCGAACCTCCACCCCGCAGGTCCCGGCTTGCAGCGGGGGCGCGGGGCCTGTCGGGAGCGACTTCTCAAGCCGGAAGTAGTTCCTGCCCGG